>JBAHVR010000282.1:0-85000 GCA_036898135.1 Oncomelania hupensis | reverse complement strand
GGAGCAGACACTGTCCACTCACTGTGGAGCTTGCTTTGGGTTTGCGTTCACTATTGGAACTAGAGAATGGACAGGTATGCTTGTACAACAACGACTTCATGTAATATCCATAGCAATCCGGGCATGGCACATAGTCAGAATGATGAGCACTTTGTTTTTGTGAGGAAGGTCTGTGTACCACCAACAAAGATCCTTGGCCATTCTTTAAGACTTTGACATTATGAAGGTGATTTCCTATATTTCTCATTTTTATTAGCAGTTTGTCTTTCTCTTTCGTATCTTTACTTTGTGCATACTCTCTGACACTTTCCTCGTCTGAATGCATTGTCAGCAAATGTCTTGGAAGTTTTTTCTGGGGTTTTTCGCAGTATGCACAAATCCAACTCTTTTTGTCTTCAGATGACTGAACAGTTATTGTAGAACTTACACTGCCACCTTTGTGAGCATGCTCACTACCAGAACTCTCCTGCAGTTTGTCCCACTGGTATTTTGTACAAGAAGTGCCTGCCTTGGCTAGGTGGAATTCGGATGACTGAACAGAGCATTCCTTGCCACCTCTGGTATAGTACACAGGGTTGGTAGTAGTCATAGTCGAGCCCGTTGCTAGTTTGACTGGCTGCTCTTTTGAAGAAGTGCTTGTCTTTCCTGAGAAGTCATCATCTTCACTTTCAGGGTCTGTAGGTGGGGATACATTTTCATAATTAGCAGTAGAGCAAGAAGAGTCACTCTCTGTATCACTATCAGTATCAGGAACAAAAATAGGATCAGCATTGCTATCAACATCCATGGAATCTTCTGGCTGATTGGGGAGCAGACACTGTCCACTCACTGTGGAGCTTGCTTTGGGTTTGCGTTCACTATTGGAACTAGACAATGGACAGGTATGCTTGTAAAGCAATGACTTCCTGTAATATCCATAGCAATCCGGGCATGGCACATAGTCAGAATGATGAGCACTTTCCTTTTGTGAGGAAGGCCTGTGTACCACCAACAAAGATCCTTGGCCACTTTTTAAAACTTTCAAATTATGAAGGTGATTTCCTATATTTCTCATTTTTATCAGCAGTTTGTCTTTCTCTTTTGTATCTTTACTTTGTGCGTACTCTCTGACACGTTCCTGGTCTGAATGCATTGTCAGCAAATGTCTTGGAAGACGTTTCTGTGGTTTTTCGCAGTATGCACAAATCCAACTCTTTTTGTCTTCAGATGACTGAACAGTTATTGTAGAACCTACACTTGCACCTTCCTGAGCATGCTCACTACCAGAACTCTTCTGCAGATTGTCCCACTGGTCTCTTGTACAAGAAATTCTTGCTTTCGTTAGGTGGAATTCGGATGATTGATCAGAGCATTCCTTGCCACCTCTGTTATAGTACACACGGTTGGTAGTAGTAACAGTCGAGCCCATCGGCAGTTTGACTAATTGCTCTTTTGAAGATGTGCTTGTATTTCCTGGGAACTCATTTTCACTTTCAGGGCCTGAAGGTAGGATTACATTTTCAGTATAAGCAGTAGAACCAGAAGAGTCACTCTCAGTATCACTATCAGGAACAACAAGAGGATCAACATCTCTATCTGCATCCTGCAATTCGTCTGATGATTCATAACTGAGAAGTGATTCACCGTAAAAACCGCTAGAGCAACCCTGTTTAAAAACAAAAGAAATCAAATAAAAAATCCTAATAAAAAGAATGAGAGAATGAAAGAAAATAAAAAAAACTGGCATCGGCTATATATGACTGACATATGCATTGAACAAAAGTAATGGTTGATTTTAAGTTAGTTCCTATCCTAACCTATAATAATAATAATAATAATAATAATAATAATAATAATAATAATAATAATAATAATAATTTATTTTATAAAGCGCGATTCCAGACAACTGTCTGCTCAAAGCGCTCACACGCATGCACACACTCTCACACTCGCAGGTTAACATTATAATCTTAAAGTATCGAATTTTAAATGAAGGGTAAAATATGTATACTAAAAGAAAGATGTACATGTACAAGATTTAAACTTTAACACTAAGGTAAAACACAGAACAGCAATTTTTAAAAAGTTAGGGCAAAAAGGGTACAGTGGTTACAAATACAATATATAAATAGCACAAGCTAAGAAATAATTGATTTTACATGCGAATCACAAAACCAAACCATAAACAGAATTTTAAAAAGTATGTGATAAAACAAAATGACATCGTACTAAAACGTATTGCACATATTAACATTGCATTGCATTGCACAAACACACACACATACACACACCTATCCTATCCTATCCTGTCCCATAACCCGAAGGTCGTAGGGGCACCACAGATGATCGTTTAACCAGCATACTCCATCTTTCTCTGTCCTCAGCAGCCCTCATGGCTTCGCTCAGTGTCAAACCAGTCCATTCTCGAATGTTGTCCTCCCACCTCTTTTTCGGTCTCCCCCTTCTTCTACCTCCTTGCACTGTGCCTTGCAGAATGGTCTTTGCAAGGCCTGATGATCTGGTGACGTGGCCATACCATCGGAGTTTCTGTTTCTTCACCACTGTGAGCAGGTCATCGTGTTGTCCAATGGCTTGTGTGATGGTCTGTCGGACTTCGTCGTTGGTGATGTGTTGGGTATAGGAAATGCACAGAAGTCTTCTGTAGCACCTCATCTCCATGCTTTGTATTCTTCGTTGGAGATCTGCTGTGAGGGTCCATGCTTCGCAAGCATACACACACAAAGAATGAAATTACGGATTTAACCGTCTTATAAAATATTACGTATTACATTTAAAAACAAAAATTAAAATAATGAAAATGGCCAAAATTCGAAACTCGAAAAGTCATTGGGGCACCACAGATGATCGTTCAAACAGTGAACGCCATCTTTCTATGTCCTCAGCAACCCTCATGGCTTCGCTAAAGGTCAAGCCAGTCCATTCTCGAATGTTGTCCTCCCACCTCTTTGTATGTCTCCCTCTTCTTCTGACTCCTTGCACTGTGCCTTGCAGGATGGTCTTTGCAAGGCCTGATGCTCTGGTGACCTGGCCATACTATAGGAATTTCCGTTTCTTCACCACTGTGAGCATGTTATAGTGTTGTCCAATGGCTTGTGTGATGGTCTGTGGGACTTCGTTGTTGGTGATGTGCTGGGTATAGGAAATACCCAAAAGTCTTCTGTAGCACCTCATCTCCATACTTTGTATTCTTCTTTGTAGGTCTACTGTGAATGTCCATGTTTTGCAAGCATAGAGAAAGATGGAGATGACAAGGGAGTGCAGCAGCCTTACATTGGAGTGTACATTGATGGCCCTGTCTTCCAAATGCCCTTCAAACTTGGCAGGGCAGCAGTGGTTTGTGCAATCCTGGAGAGGACTTCCTGTCGTGACCCATTGTCTGATACAATGGCTCCTAAATATTTGAAGCTATGCACTGTGTTGAGGGATTGGCCATGGACTTTAATGTCCTTGTTGATGCCATTGGTGTTGTGGGTCATAATTTTAGTCTTCTCTGCACTTGTTTCAATTCCACAGCCTCTGGAAGTGATGTCAAACCTCGGTACCAGCTGTTCAAGTTCTTGTTCCTCCCCAGCCAATCCATCAATGTTATCTGCAAAACGGAGTTTGGAGATTGGTCTACCCCCTATGCTGACTCTGCCTTCATGATCTGCAAGGGCATCTGACTTGGTGCACTCCAGGAAGATGTTGAAGAGTGTTGGAGAGAGTAGGCATCCTTGACGCAAACCAATTGTTGTTCTGAACTAGTTCCCGATGGCGCTGTTGTAGAGGACTGCACTGGTAGCCTTGTTATACAAGCTTTTGATAACTTCAATATTGTTAGGGCTTATGTTGTAAACTCTCATGGTTGCCTACAGAGCTGCATGCCAGACTCGGTCAAACGCTTTCTTGAGGTCTACAAACACATGACATAGATGCTATTTGTGCTGTAGGTATTTCTGACAAATTATGATGAGGTAGAAAATCTGCTCAGTGGTATTTCGCCATGTCCTGAATCCTGCTTATTCTTCAGCTATAATTTGTTCAGCTTGGGGTTTCAACCTGTTAAGTTTTATTTTCAGGAGGACCTTGCTGGGATGGCCGATGAGACTGATGGTGCGGTAGTTTTCACACTCCTGAAGGTTACCCTTTTTGGGAAGAATGATGACAAGCGACTGGGTCCATGGTGTAGGCCACTCCACACTCTACCAGATCTTGTTACAAAAAATGGTGAGGGCATCAATTATCACTTTTCTTCCTGCATGAAGCAATTCGGTGGGTATGTTGTTCACTCCTGCTGACTTCCCCTTATTCAGCGATTGCACTGCTGCCTCAACTTCTTCTCGGAGAATTAAAAAAGTTTTCTTCTTTTTCTCTGTTCTGGGGACATGCTAGAACTCAGGGGTCTCCGTTTGATGTGTGGTTTGTAAAGGTCAGAGCAGTATTCTGTCCATCTATCCAAGACGATGATCTTTCTATGCTTTTGACCTTGAGATGACATTGACCTCTAACTCCAAATACACTCATGGACTATCAAATAACCTACAGCAAAAGTTGTATTGTGCCACAAAAAGTGACTTTGGGATGACCTTGACCTTGGGATGACCTTGACCTTCAAATGACCTCTCATGCATGTACTATGATTAAATATATAGCCATTCTACTATATGATGACACATTTTTTGTATGTTTTTGCAAGGTCTAAAATGACCTTGACCTTCAAAACCAATGCAAAAACGGAACAAATATGAAAGTTCAATATACCATCTCTAAACACAACATGTTTGGACTTTATATCTTAGATAGTTTAGGGCCAAGGTCACTTCAAAGTACCTATATCATCTCTAAATACAACATGCTTGGACTTTATATATACCTCATAGTTTAGGGCCAAGGTCACTTCAAAGTACCTATACTAACTGATTTTAAACATATCCAGTGACCTTGATTTTATACTACTCAAAATAATACAAGGGCCACTTGGACATATGGGTTTCTCTTTAAATCAGAAACACGAATTCAATTTATTAGTTCATCATATTTTATTGCAATCATTTCTGCATCAATAACAAAAAAGATTTTAGACATCAGACGCTTAAAATTTGAGTAAATTCAAGTTAACTGGACATACCCCTCCTTTACAAAATCAAAACTTTAGAAACCAAAAATCTATAGAGTCGGTATCGGTTGTGGCCACCATTTGCATCAATGCAGTCTTGGCATCGTTGCCTCATGGACAGTATCAGGTTATGGAGGATGTTTCCTGGGATGGCCAACCACTCTTGCTGGAGAACTTGGGACAGAACTTCAAGGTTAGCTCCTGGTCTATCGACCCAAGACATCCCACAGATGTTCTATGGGGTTCAAATCGGGTGATCGAGCCGGCCAATCCATCCTTATGACATGGTGTTGCAGCAGGAAGTGATTGACGATACGCACTCTTTGGGGTCTGGCATTATCGTCCTGTAGTATGACACCTTCCCCAATGGCCCGCAGAGCTGGGAGAACCCTAGGTTGTAGGACGTCATCCCTGTAGCCAATACCATTTAAGTTGCCATGAATTTGGAGCAGGGGTGTTCTGAAGTTTAATGCGAAGCCACCCCACATCATGACAGATCCACCACCAAAGCGGTCATGCTCGCGCACCGTCGCATCAGCAAAACGCTCCCGTGGACGCCTCCAAACATTCACTCGACGGTCGTTGAAAGACAAGGAGAACCGAGACTCGTCTGTAAAGAGCACCCTTGACCAATGTTGCCTAGTCCACACCAAATGACGCCGAGCCCAGGCCAAACGCGCGGAACGGTGAGCTGGGGTGAGCAAAGGCCGTACTGCTGGTCGTCTTGATCGCAGGTTTGCCTCGTGTAGACGGTTGCGAATTGTCTGGTCGCTGACGTTAACATTGCAGGCTGCATGAAGCTGTCTTCTGATGGTGTTTGCTGTAGCGGAACACATCCTCAGAGTTGACAGGGTGATGAAATGGTCTTGTCTTGCAGTGGTAACGCGGGGGCGTCCGGACCTTCTTGGTTCTTGGACGCTTCCAGTGTTGTTAAAGCGCTCCCGCAGCCTTTGGACAATGGAGTGGGACACTCCCAGCCGCCTGCCAACTTCTCTCACCCCCACCCTTCCTGAAGCCATGCAATAGCTCTGCCTCTATCCGCATCAGTCAATCGTCGCCTTGGGGGCATGGTTAGAAAAGCAGCAAAAGCGCTGCCATTTATAACCAGAAAAAAGCGCCGATTGTTGAACTGAACTCACAAAATGCAAGCCTTTCGCGTGCAAATCACTTTTTAATGTTGAAAATTTTGCTTTATTAGCAAGACAACAGTAAATTAGGGTAATTTTTTGGTAAAAATTGGGTTTGTTTTTCAATTCAGTGCAGAAAGTTCAAAACTCACACATGTGATTACTTGTCAGAATAAGATTGTCTTGAATGTTACTGTACAGGATAAGTTTTGAAATAAGCAATATAAGTGATATTATTGATAGCAGCAAAAAATAATTAAACTAAATGAAATATGAGAGTGGCCCTTCAATTATTTTGAGTAGTATATTTAGAGAGGTTGACCAAATTTGCACTGTATGTGTGTCTCATTGAATTATATCCATCATGCATTAAACAATCATAAACTAGAAAACGCTTCAGAACTGGTGCTTTGACTAACAAAACAGCTCATCTCATTTTGGTCCCTGCAAGGGCAGATCAATTGACAGCTTGAAGGCTCAACAGCTGACAAGACGTGATTACATTGGAGAGTTCGGGAGAAGGTTCTACATGTTAGTATTAATGAGAAATATACTTTTAATAATTGTAAAAACTTGTAATACATTATTTTATATCAGCAACTAGTACTCAAATAAAGAAATGTAAAAAACTAATAATAAATGTCATATATAATGAACTCTATTTCTCTGTGCATAGATGCTGTAAGCAGGTATAGGCCTACTCTCTCTTAGGCTAACTATTTCTATATGGCCATATTATTACTAAAATCAACCAATAACATTATTGCAATATAAAATTTACAATATTTATCTGGTTGCTTAATCTATGCTTCTATTACGAAGAGCTTCAGATTAAAAGATGCTTACAATTTACAATAGATAATGCTTGCGGCCAACTCCAGTTCCATAAATATCGGCAGCCAGCTTCGGAAAATTGCTAGTGCCTTTCAACAATATCAACTCTTCTCCACGTGAATGAGGCCAGATGTTTACTTCCTTTTAAGACAAACTGTTCGCCATCTAAACACGCAAACATATTTTTTTAAAATAAATAAATATAAAAATCAACTAAATTTAGCCAGGGCACATCTGAAAACTCATTGGAGCGTAAATACGCCCGGGAGCGCACTCATTTTCATTCATGCATTGTTATTGTGTTGACGATTTGTGAAAGAGACATCAAGTTCTATTATTACCTCATGCACCATTGGAATTTCTACAATGTATCTCTCTGGCTTCACCCACACCATCTTTGTTTCCAATGGATCAATGCTTTCTGTAACAAAGAAATCAGCAAATGTATCATGGGTGATAGCAGTAGCACAGTTGGTAAGGACTGGTTTTCTATGCCGAAGGTAGAGAGTTCAAACCCTGCAGAGACTTTTCAGGTCACTAAGTGTTTTCTCTGGAAACTTTGGTGTTCTCCCTTCCTTCAATAATGTTGGTGGATGCCGTCAATTTTTTTTTTAAATCGCAAAATTAAAATGTGATTTTCTTCCGGTCTTCTACATAGCCACTTTTTCCTTTACACTACATGATTGAGAGTTGATCGAGTCCGATTTAATAATAAGGCACATTTAGCATCCATTATAATAATAATAATATTAGTAGTAGTAGTAATAGTAGTAGTAGTAGTTGTAGTAAGTAATCTTTAGTTATTTCCTATCCTATCCTCCTATCCAATCCTGTAACACAAAGGTTGTTGGGGCACCACAGATGATCATTTAACCAACGTACTCCATCTAGTTATTTACTTTTTTAAAATTTAATCATAAAACAAAAAAGCAATTTTTAATCACTTAAGTTTGAATAACTATGGGGTTCACATTCAAAAAATTCCCACCCAAAAATGTTCCTGCCACTGGTAGAATTGAACCCTTGTTCACTGGCACTCAGGCATGTAACATAGCTCACAGCCTATTATATACTTTAAATCTAGAAAGGTGAAACTGTACAGCAGCTAAGCTAAAATCACAATATAGATAACAACATAACAATTATTTCTAAGTATAAAGCACTAATATACTTACTGTATCCCTCTGTGTCACTGTCAGGCTCTGTTTTCACTTTAGACAAATCTAAATCACGTGGCTCCTGAAATCAATTTGAGAATATATTACTTTAAACCAATTATGAGAACATTTAATGACCGTACCACACAGTTCATGTGTTAAAGATTTGTAAGAGATACATCAAGCTCGATTATTACCTCAGACTCCATTGGATGTATATCAATGTATGTCTTTGACTTCACCCACACAGTCTTCGTTTCCAATGGCCCACTGCTTTCTGTAACAAGAAATTAGGAAACATATCATGGGTAAGCGCCACAGTGGACGATAAAACTGAACAGTTGTTGTCACTCACATTCATATTCCTGTGTAGGTCACACCAACTTAAAATCACTAAAACGTTCACTTCCATGAAAAATGTTCTTGATGCTTCTGTAATTAAACATTTGTTCACTGGCACATAAGGCAAGTATTGAGCTCACAGGCTGTTCTATATTACGTAAGATCTAGAGAAGCCAAACTGTAAAGCACTTCAGCTACAATCACAATATAGTTTAAAAAAAACATGACAAGGATTACTATCAGGGCTCCCCATTATGCTGAAATTGAGCGTAATCACGCCTTAGACCCTTTAAAATCATGCCTTAGAATTGCTGATCAGGCATGAGAAATACCTCCAAACTGTTATAATTGGTGCTGAAAACACACCTGAAAAATCTATTTACAGCGTGTGAAGAGAGCGAATGCATAATCGTTCCTAAAATTAACACAGCCATACAGGCTGAAAACTTAGCTCGATGTTTACTGGTTAACCTTCTGCACTATCAACAAATCACAAATCTCCTAAATCATCTCGCTATGCTTAGGAAGTGACATCACAGTTTGATGTGACGTATAGGTTTGTGACGCATCATATGCAGTGGTTTCTTCCCATGTTTAACTATGAAACCATCAATCACGGCATTTGTCCATTGGCTTTTTCCAACTACTTAAAATGCTTAACAAGGAGTGAAAAAGATACTTAAAATTATAAAACTAAAGTGATTCCACTCCTTTGATTCATTGCAAATTGGGAGCCCTGACTATAATATGTTAATATGCTTACCATTTTCCTCAGTGTGACAGTCAGGTTCTGTCTTCACTGTACAAGTACACAATAGTGGTATATGTGGCTCCATCATGTCGCTGTCAGGTGCTGTCTTGCTTTCTGATTCTTCCTTTATGTTGAACTCCATGTCACTCATATTAACGGTATCTCTGACAAACTGTTCACTGCTGCTTTGAGAAACATGACGGCTTTCTCTTCCTGCAATTTCTAAACAAAACAACAGCTTTCATATGAATATTTCCTGACAGCCAGCATAAAATCTTACATCTTTTCCTTTAACCTAAATGTTACACTTACAGGTGACACAATAAATTGGGAGCCCTGACTATAATATATGCTAATATGCTTACCATTTTCCTCAGTGTGACAGTCAGGTTCTGTCTTCACTGTACAAGTACACAATAGTGGTATATGTGGCTCCATCATGTCGCTGTCAGGTGCTGTCTTGCTTTCTGATTCTTCCTTTATGTTGAACTCAATGTCACTCATATTAACGGTATCTCTGACAAACTGTTCACTGCTGCTTTGAGAAACATGACGGCTTTCTCTTCCTGCAATTTCTAAACAAAACAACAGCTTTCATATGAATATTTCCTGACAGCCAGCATAAGATCTTACATTTTTTCCTTTATCCTAAATGTTACACTTACAGGTGACACAATAAATTGGGAGCCCTGACTATAATATGCTAATATGCTTACCATTTTCCTCAGTGTGACAGTCAGGTTCTGTCTTCACTGTACAAGTACACAATAGTGGTATATGTGGCTCCATCATGTCGCTGTCAGGTGCTGTCTTGCTTTCTGATTCTTCCTTTATGTTGAACTCAATGTCACTCATATTAACGGTATCTCTGACAAACTGTTCACTGCTGCTTTGAGAAACATGACGGCTTTCTCTTCCTGCAATTTCTAAACAAAACAACAGCTTTCATATGAATATTTCCTGACAGCCAGCATAAGATCTTACATCTTTTCTTTTATTTTAACCTAAATGTTACAGGTGACACAATAAATTAATCTCCAAAGTGCAATCAAGGAGGAAGAAAGTACTGGTCTATTTCACAATTTCCAATTAAAAAGATCATGCAGAAACAACTTTGCCATAGTTAAGATCAGCACCCTGCACTCATTCACTGCACAGTCCACTAAAAAGGTAAGAAAAAAAAAAAAACTATTTTGTTAGTGTTGGGGTGTGGATGAGAGTGTGCTAAACGTAACCCTTATCCTTCCTTGTGAATTTGTAAAGAGGGGCTCGAGTTAACATTTGTCAAGAGGGGCTCGTGTTAACATTTGTCAAGAGGGGCTCATGTTAACATTTATCAAGACGGGCTCGTGTTAACTTCTAAAATGAAAAGCAATTTAAGTTGAACTTGAAGCCAAATACATTTTGGATAAATGAAAAATCAAGTAATGAGCCATCCAGTTGACATGACAGTAATAGGAGAATTAGGCCTACAAAGCTTTCATTTTGACTGCCGTGGAAATTACATTTTTCTGTACAGATACCACGATGGTGATCTTACATGTCATATGCTGACTGTAGAACTTGTAAATTGTAAGTTTCCATGTTCAGTGAATTCTTCATTACCAGTGGCAGTGCCTACTCACCTTGAGGATGCGACGCTTGCAATCTCATCCAGTCTACCACTGGTTCCTCAGCAATGCCAATCTTTAGCTTCACCTCAGACAGCACTGGACAGTCTTCGTCCTCCATAACAGGGCAATGTAATACCTCAACGTGCAAACTAACGCTCAAACATGAACATGGGAAGTAGTACCTGACACCGGAAGTTAGCTAAGAAAAGCTCTCCAAACCGTCATAATTTTCTTTCCTAACGTTTTAGTAGAAAGTCATGTGACGAAAAAGAAGTTTAAAAAAAAAACGTTTTTATCAATATAACAATACTTAACTGCAAAATGTCGTATACCAAAGGTGAACACAACAAGCAGCTACTTACAAAAGAATTAGTTCGGTCTAGCATAAAAAGTGGAGCTATTAAATCCACGATCACAGAGCCAGATTGTCATTTAATAAATTAGTTCCGTATCGGCGTATGTCTCCCAAGTTTTACAATAAAACTTTCAGTTTAGGTTCTCTGCTTTTTTTTTTTTGTTGAGAGGGGCCGAGTAGCTCAGTTGTTTCAACCCGGATTTGACACCTCTACAGAGACAGAAAAACAACAGACTGAGACAAGAGTTAGAAACAAAGAAGAAAGAGACTGAAGATGGTGACTGGATGGTATCTGGACGTTTCGGCGGTGGGCACTTTCGGCGACACCGCCGAAACGTCCAATCTATTTTTCCGCCGAATCGTCCATATGATTTCTTAAGAAAGTTCCCGTCGAAAGCGCATTGGATCTTAACCGCGCTAAAATATACATTTTTTTGGTAAGTTTTTGTATTATTTTGTCTACTGAAGCATGTTTCGTTTCACGTGGCTAAATATTTTAGAAAAACCGCATGTATTAAAAGAAAAAACGAGAAAACCAAATCTCGCATGATGTGTTTCCGCTCGTGACTTGGCGCCCTCTCTCTGAAAATCCTTACGGGAAGGGAGGGGACTATAAACTGATAAACATAACATAACATTTCTCGCTCAGTTTTATTGCGTCTGTTCAACAGCTTAAGTACAACAACCGCTGATTTTTACGACTTTATACAGTAAGTAAAAACATTTTTATTATTTTTTTCAATCTTCTATCGCTGATGATGATGGTTTCATGATCTATCTTTCGATCGAGTCACACTGACAGTAAAATGTCAGTCTTGATCGAGTGTGTTTAGTCTTTTCAGTTTTCTTTTCTCTTTGTAAACTCGTGGGTCTCCTACAGTCTTAAGTTTAGTCCGTGTAAAATGTCAGTCTTGATCGAGTGTGTTTAGTCTTTTAAGTAAATTATTTTCTCTTTGTAAACTCGTGGGTCTCCTACAGTCTTAAGTTTAGTCCGTGTAAAATGTCAGTCTTGATCGAGTGTGTTTAGTCTTTTAAGTAAATTATTTTCTCTTTGTAAACTCGTGGGTCTCCTACAGTCTTAAGTTTAGTTCGTGATCGATCGAGTCACAGTAAAATGTCAGTCTTGATCGAGTGTGTTTAGTCTTTTCAGTAAATTCTTTTCTCTTTGTAAACTCGTGGGTCTCCTGCAGTCTTAAGTTTAGTCCGTGATCGAGTGTGTTTGGTCTTTTCAGTTTTCTGGGGGTTGTTTTTGACTATGTGAAGGACCTTACATTTGGTAGTATTAAAATATAGTTGCCATGTTCCTGTCCATTTCTGTAGTTCATTTATATCATTTTGTATAATTTGACTATCTTTTGAACAACAATATAATTTTGTATCGTCTGCAAATATTTTACATGAACTTTGCACAGATTCTGGCAAGTCATTAATAAAAAGTATGAACAGTATTGGTCCAAGAATGCTACCTTGGGGAATACCGCTGAAAACTTGTATTTTTTTAGAATATTCATTTCCAACTCTAACTCTTTGTGTCCGGTCTGTCAAAAAATTTATTATCCACTGTATGTTATTGCCAGATATACCATATTCTTCAATTTTTAGGAGTAATCTTTCGTGGGGGACAGAGTCGAACGCTTTCTGAAAGTCTAACTCTAAAGTATATCAATACTAGTATCTTTGTTATCTAACATTAGTGTAAAGTCTTCCATAACTTCCAAAAGTTGTGTAATACATGATCTATGTTTTCGAAAACCATGCTGGCAGTCAGAAAATAATTTATTGCTACACATATAATTTACTATAACATCACGTAATATTCCCTCCAGTACCTTGCAAATTACGCATGTAAGACTAACAGGGCGATAATTACTAGGTTCGCTTCTTGTGCCTTTTTTAAAAATGGCTATTACATTTGCCAATAGATTTATTAAATAATTTGCACAATGGAATAGAAAGTTCTTTATGTAACTCCATAAGTACTCTCGATGGTATACCATCAGGTCCATAGGCCTTATTAGGATCTAAATTTTTTAATTTATCTTCAACCAACTTAGGTGTTATGTCAACCTCCGTAAGATTTATACCATTGCTTCTACCTGATTTAGTAACAGACGGCACAGTATCTATCTTCTCTCTTGTAAATACACTTGCAAAAAAATGATTCAATGTATCAGCTTTATATTTATCTGTTACAACGGTGTCACCACTACTAGTTGTTAATGGGCTAATACTACATATTCTCGTTTGGCATTTTTGATAACTTTGTTACAGTGGTAATCCATTCCATCTTTAGTTGCTAAGTATAGCATATGCTTCTTTTTTTTATACTTTTTAATGTATTACTGTTCACCCATATGGGCTTGTTTTGATTTTATTCTTTAGGAATATGTGACTCCATGAATTTTAAAATTTTAAATTTAATTTCTTTCCAGCAATCATTTACACTTTTATTATCTAATACAGTCCAGTATAATACATACATATATTTAAAATTAGCTATACATTTAGACTGTAACAGGTCAAACAATTTTAGTTTATTTTCCTCTGTAGAATTAGGGCTTCTGTATATACATCCAATTAATATATTTTCTTCCTTTGGCTCATTTTTAAATGTGCACCAAACACTTTCCTCATAACCATAACTATCTAGTGCTGTAAATTCTTGTGCGTTTAAAGTTTGTTTAATATATAACACAGTTCCTCTCTTTGGATGACTATTAACAAATGTATCATATCCTTTAATCTCATACTCCGCCATTGAAAGTCCTTTACACCTTTTCGGTACTGTTTCAGTTAATGCTATTATAGAGGGGTTTGATTCCTATATTATTTTAAGAAGTTCAATTTCTTTTTTATTTATTAAACCATCTATATTTGTGTATAAGATCCCACATTCATTTTGTGGTATAATAAGTTGTGGTTTTTTGACATTTTTACTTTTGCCCTGTCTTGGGCTGTTCATGTTTAAAACTATTTACATCCTGGTTATACTTATAATTTCATTTATCGCCTCCTACCTCGTCGTGACCAGGTCTGGACGACCATTTCACAAACACAATTTTCCCATTTCTCTGTCCAATGTCACGCTCACCATTTTCTATTCATTGCTTCAGTTCAGCTCTCAACTGTTTGTTTTTTTCACGCTCAATAGGGGTATAATCTTGATTTACATAGATCTTCTTTTCATTGGGAACCCCTTTATTCAGCAGATGGGCACTTCTGAGTATCTTCTGCTTAATCTCCTCACTCTTAATTCTAATTTTGATCAATCTTGGTTTGTTGCCGCCAGCTCTACCATTTTTTCTAATTTTTCATCAAGGCTACTGCCTTAAAAAAAGTAACACGTTTTAATATTTATTTCTCGCTATTGACGTATTGTCAGCATAATTATTAATTTCATCACAGAAAACGTGCAAAATAGGCCTTTATAGTATGAATCTATAATTATGAGCATTTTTTAACATTGGTATAGTGACTTTGTAGGTCTGCAAGTATCAATATTCATCTATAGCCTAAACTGTTTTACTTATTTGGAGTTGTTGTTGCATCAATTTTTATAGCTATATAGCAATGTATAAAAAATATATGACCTATGCTCTATAGCAATGTATAAATTACGGCACCGCCGAAACGTCCAGCCATCTAGCAATGTATAAAAAAAATATAGTACCGCCGAAACGTCCAGACATGTTACAATGTATAAAATAGAGTACCGCCGAAACGTCCAGACATGTTACAAAGTATAAAATATAGTACCGCCGAAACGTCCAGACATATAATAATGTATAAAATATAGTACCGCCGAAACGTCCAGACATGTTACAAAGTATAAAATATAGTACCGCCGAAACATCCAGTCATCTATATAGCAATGTATAAAATATAGTACCGCCGATACGTCCAGACTTGTTACAATGTATGAAATAGAGTACCGCCGAAACGTCCAGACATGTTACAATGTATAAAATATAGTACCGCCGAAACGTCCAGACATATAATAATGTATAAAATATAGTACCGCCGAAACGTCCAGACATGTTACAAAGTATAAAATATAGTACCGCCGAAACATCCAGTCATCTATATAGCAATGTATAAAATATAGTACCGCCGATACGTCCAGACTTGTTACAATGTATGAAATAGAGTACCGCCGAAACGTCCAGACTTGTTACAATGTAGACTATAAAATATAGTACCGCCGAAACATCCAGTCATCTAGCAATGTATAAAATAGAGTACCGCCGAAACGTCCAGACATATAATAATGTATAAAATATAGTACCGCCGAAACGTCCAGACATGTTACAATGTATAAAATATAGCCTAGTACCGCCGAAACATCCAGCCATATAACAATGTATAAAATAGAGTACCGTCCGAAACGTCCAGCCTTCCATCAATGTATAAAATATATAGTAGTACCGCCGAAACGTCCAGCTATATAGCAATGTATAAAAAATATATGACCTATGCTCCTAGCCATGTAGCAATGTATAAATTACGGCACCGCCGAAACGTCCAGCCATCTAGCAATGCATAAAATATAGTACCGCCGAAACGTCCAGACATGTTACAATGTATAAAATATAGTACCGCCGAAACATCCAGCCATATAACAATGTATAAAATAGAGTACCGTCTAGAGAAACGTCCAGCCTTCAAGCAATGTATAAAATAGAGTACCGTCTAGAGAAACGTCCAGCCTTCAAGCAATGTATAAAATATAATTATAGTACCGCCGAAACGTCCAGCTATATAGCAGTGTATAAAATACAGCGCCGCCGAAACGACTATACATGTACAATATGTGTATTACCCACACTTACTGTGTATCATTTATAGTACACGTTATAACTTTTATATTTACAAAAATCTCGACCCACGTTCTCTATTATTAAATACAAGAGGCAAAACTTTACCCAGCTTATGAAAATATTTTCTAGGCAAAAATTTACCCAGCTTATGAAAATATTTTCTGCAGTAGAAACGGACACTCCGCACATACAGGATAAAGGCAGATAATCGATATCTTGCCACAGTTCAGTTCAGTGGATAGATTTACGTCTGTTTGTTTGTATGTAGATTATAGTCACACGACACTTTCGCATATAGGTGACTACTGGACCGATTTATACTGACACCAGCGGGCCAGTTGTTGGTAAAGGGAAAAATAATATGATCACACGTTGACCAATCCGGGATTCGAACCAGCGACCTTTCGGTTACTAGCAAGACGCTCTTACCAACTGAGCTACCCGGCCCCACTAAGATTTACGTCCCCGGACACAGTGCGTATATGGGACAATCTTGCCACAGCTTAGCCGACATCAATAAGAATTGATTGCGTAACCATTGGAACTTAAAACAGTAATAACACTTATTTATAAATAAGCCTAAAGACGGCACCGCCGAATGGTCCAGACTAGCGCCGAACCGTCTCGCCGCCGAAACGTCCACCGCCGAAACGTCCAGGGTGTGACGCCGAATCGTCCCGCCGCCGAAACGTCCATAATTCGACTGGATGATCAGAAATGGGAAAATAGTGAGGAAAACACAAAGCAGAGGGGGAGCTGGAGGACAGCCACAGGCCCTAGGGTTTGGGAGAAAGGAAAAATAACTGAATTGACAGTGAAGATGTACATAGTGTAAATAATGATGTTAAATGCAAAGGTGTATATAATGTACAGGAAGATTTTATGGTGATATACTCAAATGTAGACAGTCTATTAAATAAAAAGAGTGAGTTACTACAGTTGATAGATGAAAAAGATGCTACTTTGATTGCACTTACTGAAATTATTGCAAAAAATCAAAGCGATGTTACAGAAGCAGAATATAGTATTCCAGGATATGAATGCTTTATGAACAATAAACATAAACTTGGTGTGGCCATTTATGTCAAAGAAAGTCTGCATGCCCAGCAGTGTATAGAACTAAACAACTCAGATTTTGAAGAAAGTGTTTGGTGTCACTTTAAGTGCCCTGGTGGCCTTAGCGTTCTACTAGGCTGCATTTACAGAAGCCCCAGCACTTCAGAAGAAAACACTCAAAAATTATTTGAATTACTGAGATCTGATACCATTCAGAAATTTGATAAAGTATGTATTATGGGGGACTTCAATTTCCCATCAGTAAATTGGATACTGGGAACAGGCAGTGCGAAAGACTGCGAATTGGTGGAATGTGTCAGGGATGCTTTCCTGACTCAGATGGTGAGAAATCCTACTCGACGAAGAGAAGGGCAAAAACCGAGTTTAGTGGATCTGATTTTAGTGAACAATGAAGATTTTATTTCAGGGATAGAGCACTATCCTGGACTGGGTAAGAGTGATCATGATGTGTTGTTGTTTAAACTGCAAGGTTTGGACACTGCACCAGAGGAAGGTAAAAGGAATAATTTCAATTTTAAACAAGGTAACTATGATAAGCTCAGGCATACGTTGGCTGAGGTAGACTAAAGTAGTATAAATGGTATAACTAGTGTTGAAGAAAGCTGGTTGTTAATTAAAACAAATATTATTGCAGCTATGGAGCAGCATATCCCCAGGACAAAAGTTAATGTACAGATGAAACTGAAACCCGTATGGTTCAGTAAATCCTGCCTAAAGAAAATAAAGAAAAAGTATGACCTTTATAAAAGATACTTAGTGACCCGTGATGGGTTAGACTACCAGCGATATATTAAGGTGCGAAATAAATGCACAAGAGAGGTGAAAAAAGCTAAAAAGAATTTTGAGAAAAATATTGCAATAAATTGTAAAAATAATCCGAAAGTGTTTTGGAAATATGTACGATCTAAAACTAAAGCATCTTCGGGTATCAGCCCACTGGTAAAGGAGGATGGAGATATAGCAGGGAGTGATGCTGATAAAGCAGAGGTATTAAATAAGTTTTTCTCTAGTGTTTTTACTCAGGAGGATCTAAATAATTTACCATTTTTAGACCTTGCATCTAGATCTGACAATGTTACTTTAACTGAAGTTCTTATAACTCCGAAAGCAGTTCAGGAGAAGTTGAGCAAGTTAGATCCAAGTAAGGCTTTTGGCCCAGATGGTATACCGTCCAGAGTCTTAAAAGAAGCAAGTAAAGAGTTATCAGTACCACTTTGCCAACTTTTTAATAAGTCCTTAGAGGAGGGAGTTGTACCATTGGACTGGAGAAGAGCCAATGTCACCGCCTTATTTAAAAAAGGCAGTAGAAGTGATGCAGGAAACTATAGACCTGTCAGTTTAACTTGTATTTTATGTAAAGTGCTTGAATCATTTGTCAGAGATGCTATCGTTAACCATATGACTCTTTGCTCTCTGTACACGGAATGCCAGCATGGTTTTCGTAAAGGTAGGTCATGTGTGACGCAACTCTTGCAGGTAATGGAAGACTTTACGAAAATGTTTGACAGTGGGGAGAGTTTTGATGTGCTTTACTTGGACTTTCGCAAGGCATTTGACTCTGTACCTCATGCAAGACTTTTAGTTAAACTAAAATCTTACGGGATCACTGGGCACGTATTACAATGGATTAAGTGCTTTCTGGAAGGAAGAACCCAGCGTGTCAGAGTTGGAAATTATTTCTCAGGTAACGAGCCAGTTCTGAGTGGTATACCACAAGGCAGTATTTTGGGTCCCATTCTTTTTACAATTTTTATAAACGACTTACCTGACAAAGTATCTAGTAATTGTAGCATTTTTGCAGATGACACTAAACTATATAATGTGACATCTAAGTGCGATAAATTACAAAAAGATATAGATAGTCTTCTGAGTTGGTCAGATACCTGGCAATTGCATTTTAATGCATCAAAATGTAACGTACTCCATATGGGTAAGAAAAATCCTGGACATGACTATTTGATGACCACAGGTGACGACAGAGTGACGATTGACCATAATAGTGTGGAAAACGATTTGGGGGTTACTTTTGATACAAACCTAAGCTTTGATAAACACATAAACAATGCAATTTCCAAGGCTAATAAAATGCTCGGTATCATACGCCGATCTTTTACTTACTTGGATAGTGATACCTTAACCCGCCTGTATAAATCGCATGTAAGGCCACATCTTGAATATGCGAATGTGATATGGTTTCCGTATCTTAAGAAGCAGTCATCTGCTTTGGAGAGAGTACAAAGAAGAGCGACTCGGATGATTAAATCGCTGAGACAATTGCCGTACTCAGAGAGATTGAGAGTTTTGGATTTGCCCTCTCTGAAATTTAGAAGATTGAGAGGTGACCTGATCCAGACTTACAAGATTTTTAATGGGATTGACAACATTGATGTTAACACTTTGTTTCAGTTGAATACTAACTCTAGAACAAGAAACTCACAGGACAATATTCTTATAAGACATTGCCGCACAAACAAAAGAAAATACTCATTCTCCTACAGAGTTGCGCCCATATGGAATAAATTGCCAGTTGATACTAAAAGAGCTAACAACCTGAACACTTTTAAAAATCTTCTGGAAAAGGTAATTTCCATACAGAAATCAAAATTTGAGTATGATGACTAATTAGCATACTATCTTTAGTATTCCCCTAACAACCGCAAATGGAACCGGACAAGTAAAAATGCCCAAAATAAAAGGGACATTCAAAAAGCCGCGAGGCTTATACAAGTCCCTCCAAACTAAACTAAACTAAACTAAACTAGAGCGTCTTGCTAGTAACCGAAAGGTACCTGGTTCGAATCCCGGATTGGCCAATGTGTGACCATATTATTTTCCCCTTACCATCATTGCATCAACTGGTTCGCTGGTGTTATAATAATGTGACTATACGCTTCGGTGTCATGTGACTATAATCTACATTTGCACCTTCTTTGTTTTTTTTTACTCTCTGCTTTTTAATACTTTAGCATACAATTTAGGTTGGATACTTGTGTTCTTTCTTGATGCGTCTTTTATTACATTTTTAAGATTGCACTTGGTATTTTTAGGTTTCTTTTGTTTGTTTGCTGAAGTCATGTTTATAAAGTTGTCCCTGTAACCTCTACTTCGTCTCTCTTCATTCCTTTATTCTATTAGTGACTTTTTTTTTTTAAATAAAAAAAAGTAATGCAATGCGTCTTTGTGAGTTCTTGAGGCTGGTGTAATGTATATTACACAAATACACATCAGAGGAAATTCCCACACTACCAGTAATATAGATAAATAATAAATATTAGGAGTGTGTGGTGTGTGTGTAGTGAAGGGAAGAGGGAGCTAGGGTTAAGGCAGAAGACAGAAGATGTCCATGTGCATAAATCAGTCATCCTTTTTTATACAACACTAGTGGTTTTGCAAGCCAGGGTACACAGGTTGATGTTTAAAATGTAGACAGAGAGACAACTGTTGTCTGCGAGCAATGCATTGAACTATTTTAATTTAAAATGATAATTGCAATGTACTGCAGAACAGAGTATAGGTGCATGTTTGAGTAATGCACTAAAATATTTTATTTTAATTTAATTGATTGATTGATTTATTGTTGCTTTAGGTCCAGCGGACTCCTCCGAGCCAAATCAGGACCGATTTTAATTTAATATTTATGTTAGGCAACATATTTTTAAATGTCATACCTTTATTTTAAAATATTAGGCATGATATTTATTGCAATGTACTTACACTTACAGCCGACGCTGTTGTCAAATGTCATCTGCAGAGTTATAAGTGACGTCACGTACTGGTGCTTGAATGGGATTCTTGCAAGATTGTTTGCGAATGAATTTTTGTGCGCATATAAGTATGGATGAAAAAGAAAGTGAACAGGTAACCTTCAGCTGTAAGATTGGTGACATGAGTGCAAAAATGTTTTGAATGGAAAACAAAATTTGCGGTATTACGGAACAGCACGTTCTTGACACGGGTTGAATCGGAAGCGCGCGGAATGAGGTTATTGCAGTTTGTGGACATTTTGTTTATTTATTTATCTCAGAAACGGATAAACGTTCAGTAAGGAAATGTCGGCTATAACGATTTCGCGGGTTTTGAGCGCACAGCAGGCCGATCCGCAGCGCCCAGCACCTACCCAGATCAGACTCCATACCAGACAAACTTTACAGTAGAGGCGAAGAAGGACTTCCAGCTAAGCAATTTATATATATAGACTACCAGTAATATAGATAAATAATAAATATTAGGAGTGTGTGGTGTGTGTGTAGTGAAGGGAAGAGGGAGGGTTAAGGCAGAAGATAGAAGATGTCCAGGTTGATAAATCATTCAACGTTATTTATACAACACTACCAGTAATATAGATAAATAATAAATATTAGGAGTGTGTGTAGTGAAGGGAAGTCGAGGGTTAAGGTTAAGGCAGAAGACAGAAGATGTCCAGGTTCATTACATTACATTACATGATTATTGCTTTAGGTCCAGCGGACTCTTCTGAGCCAAATCAGGACCAGACAACCCCTGATCCGCATAAAAGATCTGCTGAAACAACCCTAATGGTGAAACTGAAAGCTCTCCACCAGCCAGTCACTTTATAATAAAGACATCCCACGCAGGGGACGCTGAGGCTGTACTCTAATTTATCGAACCCCCGTTTACAAAAACAAAATAGAATACAAACATCATTATAAATTATCAACAAAACATATACATATAAAATACCTACATTGCTAAATAATAACATAGGAAGCCATAGTGACCATCTGGCAGAAAACGTCCAATATTCCCAAGCTGACCCAACAGACCTCATACACAAATAAGGAGTCGTGTCTCGGAAGAGTTTTCAAGAAAAAAAGTAGGTGACTGGTTAGTATATAAAGATAGTATAGCAGATTGATAGAACAGAGCAGGAATGAGAAAGAGCACATGAGAAAGACAGCGACAGTGGGAATATAAAGCACTAAATTTCCAGAAAATGAGGATTCTATTTATACTGAAACACCCGGCACCCCAATGGGGGTCATGTATGCACTGTGTGTGACACAACAAATGTATGCACTGCGACACAGCACATTTTCCCCTATTTTGGTGGAATAAAAAATTTTTTGACTTGATTTAAAAACAACACAATGTTCAGTTTTATATTTTTATAAACATGTTAATACTTTCAAACATGCAATTACAAAGCCTGTACATAACAACATAGTGTTGTATTACACAGCCTGTACACAACATCAAAGTGCTGTATTACATAGTCTGTACACAACAACAAAGTGATGTATTACACAGCCTGTACATAACAACAAAGTGCTGTATTATACAACCTGTACACAACAACAAAGTGCTGTATTATATAGCCTGTATACAACAACAAAGTGTTGTATTATACAGCCTGTACACAATAACAAAGTGCTGTATTACGCAGCCAGTAAATAAACCCCAAACTGCACTGTGAGCACGCTGTCGTGTGCTGAACTGTACATGTACTATATTTGGATCTGGATAGAGTACATTGCCAATCCGCATAAAAGATCTGCTGAAACAACCTTAGTGGGAAAACTGAATGCCCTCCACCGGCCAGTCACTTTACAATAAAGACATCCCACGCAGGGACGGCTGAGGCTTTACCCCAACTAATCGAACCCCCGGTTACAAAAACAAAATAGAATACAAACATCATTATAAATTATCAACAAAACACATAATATAAAATGCCTACACTGCCAAATAATAACATCATAGGAAGCCCTAGTGACCACCCGGCAGAAAGCGTCCAATACTCCCAAGCTGATCCAACAGACCTCATACACAAACAAGGAGTCTTGTCCAGGAAGAGTTTTCAAGAAAAAAGGTAGGTCATTGATCTAGCGAAGAACAAGATAGTATAGCAGAGTGATAGGACAAAGCAGGAATGGGAAAGAGAAAATGAGGAAGACAGCGACAGTGGGAATTTAAAGCACTAAATTTCCAGAAAGTGGGGATACTATTTATACTGAAACCTTCGGCACTCCAACGGGGGTACTGTTGCCGCAGTGAATCTATCATGCCTATAAAGGAAAGACAGGTTTTCAACAGGGGGCTTTCACTTTTCCCTTTATAGGTTAGAACAATCTACAGTGGCAAGATTGCTCATGACCCCAAGGGGTACAATCAATGGTAAAAGCTACACATATTATATAAGGTGGCTATAATCATCCCTTGCCATACAATGGTGGTTACAAACATCCCATGCCATACAATGGTGGTTACACATATCCCATGCCATACAATGGTGGTTACACATATCCCATGCCATACAATGGTGGTTACACATATCCCATGCTATACAATGGTGGTTTTTGATTGATTGATTGTTGCTTTAGGTCCAGCGGACTCTTCCGAGACAAATCAGGACCGGACAACCCCCGATTCGCATAAAACTGATCTGCTGAAACAACCCTAGTGGGAAAACTGAATGCCCTACACCGGCCAGTCACTTTACAATAAAGACATCCCACGCAGGGGACCGCTGAGGCTTTACCCCAACTAATCGAACCATATAAAATGCCTACATTGCAAAATAATAACATCATCAAAAATCCACACAAAATACAAACTAAAAAAGGTTATTTTCTTAAAACAAAATCCAAAAAAGGTGAGCAGGTGTCTGCAGTACATTGCGTAAGTTGTATGGTACCTACAAACAAATCCTCAAAAAGCATTGTGGGTAACTGATCATATTAAACTCAAACAACAAATTTGCAAGACACGCTGATTTAAATACCTTCGACTTGTTGAATAATCAGGCATATGAGATGACAGACATGGCAAGAAATGTTACGCTACACTGTGGAGATGGGTTCATTTTTTCACTGCCTTCAAGCTTTTTGAGTAGGCGCTTTTCAGAGTGTCAAAAGTAAGCTTTGCTTGATCAATTCCCTCAGGCTCCTTCACAAAAAAATTCAAATTTCTTCTACTTCGTCCAGCTTTTCTCAAACTCCTTATGAGATACACTTTTGACGTGGCGACCACAGTGGAAAGCCCACTGTGTTTCACAGAAAAATCTGAGATGCACAAGGTGCAGTGGGCAAAATGTTTTCCCTTCTTTGAAGAAATCAGGCAAGGATATTCTTCATGGTACTTCTGAAGAAACACTTGGCTTGCGGCTTTATTGAATTTCTTCTTCTTAGTGGGTGGCGTTTTATATGAGTCACTCGAATCTATTGTGTTCGTCTCAATCGCTCACCTCTCTGCCGCCATTGTTTTCACATTGAAATAACTTGTTCAATGAACCGTTGAAGAAGACGCCCGTGGTAGTTGTACTACCAGTTTAATGAGCTACCCTTCCGGGCGCTCCACTGGTTATTGAAAAGTACGGACCGGAACTCGCTCGCGCTCTCTCGGTTTAAAAAAATAATGGATTTTTAAAATGTGTAGCGAAATAAAACATTTTGCGTATTTTGAGGTGAGCATGCGTAGTTTCAGGGCCGAATTCGTAGTTTACTACGCTCAATGTGTAGTGTAGGCAGGTCTGCATGCCATACAATGATTACAAACATCCCATGTTATCAGACCTGATAGTGATCTAAGAGAGATTTCCGCGGAACGTGCGACTATGTCACGCCTTATGACAGACATTTTGAAGTCCAATGAGTCTGATGATGTCCACAAATGCCGCAAAACTGGAAGCGAGTAAAGCAACTTTCGTCTACCGATACAAAACAAAAAAAAAAAAAACAAAAAAAATTAAAGTGTCCGCAGATTGTTTAGCATTTCCTATCTTTTTTTTTTTTTTTTTTTTGTTGTCGTTTTCAATTTTTGCGGATTTCCGCGATTTCGCGGAGAACTATCAGGTCTGGTTATACAATGGTGGTTACAAACATCCCATGCCATACAATGGTGGTTACAAACATCCCATGCCATATAATGGTGGTTACAAACATCCCATGCCATATAATGGTGGTTACAAACATCCCATATAATGGTGGTTACAAACATCCCATGCCATATAATGGTGGTTACAAACATCCCATGCCATACAATGGTGGTTACACATATCCCATGCCATACAATGGTGGAATTCCAGCGGCCACAAATATCGCATGTATTATAATTTTCTACCCCGCGTTTCTCAATCTATGCTTCTTTTAGTACTCAACTTGAGTCAACGCTTATCCCATGCATAATTTGTCTTCATATTATGTGACAAATTGAAAGATTGATTTATTGTTGCTTTAGGTCCAGCGGACTCTTCCGAGACAAATCAGGACCGGACAACCCACGATCCGCATAAAAGATCTGCTGAAACAACCCTAGTGGGAAAACTGAATGCCCTCCACCAGCCAGTCACTTTACAATAAAGACATCCCACGCAGGGGACAACTGAGGCTTTACCCCAACTAATCGAACCCCCGGTTACAAAAACAAAATAGAATACAAACATCATTATAAATTATCAACAAAACACATACATATAAAATGCCTATATTGCTAAATAATAACATCATAGGAAGCCCTAGTGACCACCCGGCAGAAAGCGTCCAATACTCCCAAGCTGATCCAACAGACCTCATACACAAACAAGGAGTCTTGTCCAGGAAGAGTTTTCAAGAAAAAAGGTAGGTCATTGATCTAGAGAAGAAGAAGATAGTATAGCAGAGTGATAGGACAGAGCAGGAATGGGAAAGAGCAAATGAGGAAGACAGCGACAGTGGGAATTTAAAGCACTAAATTTCCAGAAAGTGGGGATACTATTTATACTGAAACCCTCGGCACTCCAACGGGGGTACTGTTGCCGCAGTGGATCGGTCATGCCTATAAAGGAAAGACAGGTCTTCAACTGGGGCTTTCACTTTTCCCTTTATAGGTTAGAACAATCTACAATGGCAAGATTGCTCATGACCACAAGGGGTATATGTGACAAATGGGGATACCTCAAACTCCTAGCATAAATGTTGTCTCCTTTACATTCAATGGTTAAATGTTTCACATTACATTCACCGACAGCATTCAATATATTACATACATTGCACACCCAGAATATGCTTGAAATAGTATGTTCACATTTTGATTTGAACAACGTTCACAATATTATTCAAGCCAATATTCAGAATTGCTGTCAAAAGTTCGTCATATATAGGGTACAGCGAACTGCAAAGAGCCGAATCAACTTGGCTGAAAGAGGCTGTCAATAGTTTTAGGCATTTAGACTTATTTTATCTTGAGAAAATGTTTCAAATAAACTGGAAAGCTTGGTTTTATCAGATGACTTGTTGTGTTGTTTATATCTTCTTTTCTGCTTCCAGCCTCTGTTACTGTAAGCTTCTTCAAGTACTCAATTTAAATGAAAGAATTATTGCACAGCCACTAATTGTCCTTTATGTATGTACCAACATGTAATATCCTCAAATTGTCGGCATGACTAAAAGCATTAGATATTACACATATGTCACATACATTTTCACTTCACTATATATCAACATGTGTTGCTTCAATTGATTGATTGATTGATTGTTGCTTTAGGTCCAGCGGACTCTTCCGAGCCAATGTGTTGCTTCAAATCGTCAGTCAAACAGAAAGGCTTAATACAAATTTCACACACATGATTTTTCTCTTCTAAACATGTAAGTTAGTTAGTTATTCATTGCTTCCAGGATCCAAGGACTGCAAAGAGCCGAATCAGGACCACAACTTTGCTGAAAGAAGACTCAACCCTGATCCGCATAAAAGATCTGCCGAAACAACCCTAGTGGTAACACTGAAGGCACTCTACCAGCCGGTCACTTTACAATAAAGACATCCCACGCAGGGGACACTGAGGCTATACTTTAATTTATCGAACCCCCATTTACAAATAAACAAAATAGAATACAAACATCATGATAAAATATCAACAAAACATACATATAAAATGCCTACACTTTTCCAAATAATAATATCATAGGAAGCCCCAGTGACCATTTGGCAGAAAGCATCCAATATTTCCAAG
This sequence comes from Oncomelania hupensis, assembly GCA_036898135.1. NCBI lineage: Eukaryota > Metazoa > Mollusca > Gastropoda > Littorinimorpha > Pomatiopsidae > Oncomelania > Oncomelania hupensis. The sequence continues at coordinate 57,886 of JBAHVR010000282.1, read as the reverse complement.
CTGATCCAGAAGACCTCACTCACACACAAATGGGGAGTTTTGTCCTGGAAAAGTTTTCAAGAAAAAAGATAGGTGACTGGTCTAGCGAAGAAGAAGATGGTACAGTAGATTGATAGAACAGATTAGGAATGAGAAAGAACAAAGAAGAAAGACAGCGACAGTGGGAAGTTAAAGCACTAAATTTCCAGAAAGTGGGGATACTATTTATACTGAAACCCCCCACAGGGTAACCATGTAAGTGTATGTCTCTTCAACTGGCAAGCTGAAAGAAAAGAATTTGTTACAAACGTCAAACACATGAATTCTTGTGTCCAGAATGTGTCAACTTGTGCTTCTTGAAATCGTTAACTGAAGTGAAAGCTTTATTACAAACATTACACACATGATTCTTCTCTCATGTATGTATAAGCTTATGTACCTTCAAATAGCCAGCCCCAGTGAAAGCTTCATTATAAACATTACACACGATTTTTCTCTCCTGTATGTATAAGCTTATGTACCTTTAAATAGTAAGCCTGAGTGAAAGCTTTATTACAAACAGTATACATGATTCTTCTCTCCTGTATGTATAAGCTTATGTATCTTCAAACTGCTAGCCGGAGTGAAAGCTTTATTACAAACAGCACACACATGATTCTTCTCTCCTGTATAAGCTTATGTACCTTCAAATGGTGAGCCTGAGTGAAAGCTTTATTACAAACATCACACACATGATTCTTCTCTCCTGTATGTATAAGCTTATGTAACTTCAACCTGCGAGCTTAAGTGAAAGCTTTATTGCAAACAGGGTTGTCTTGGTGACTGGTTAGTATGCAGTGTAGTTGCAGATTCCTCCAGTTTGGCGTTCATCGACTCCACATACTGCTTGAGTTGTGGAACTTGTGCTGTCCCACAATGCTCGCCAAATTTCTCTTTGCATAGCTTTTTGTGTAGTCTTGAGAAAGGAAACACAAATAGATGCAATATTAATTTATTTATTTATTTACTTATTTATGTATTTATTTATTATTTTATTGATTTCAATATAAGAAAATAAATAACACACACATACACGTTTTCATCTTTCAGAAATGCTGGAAATTTTAAAAAAATACCACTAGCCAGCTGGGCTAGTAATTATAAATTGTTACTAGCCTGAAAGCTAAAAGTACATTGACCCATGTACACATGTATCTGGCAAAAAGTACTATGACTGTTTTAATTACTAACCAGGCTGGCTAATAGATTTTAAGTTGTACTAGTATCCAAAGAAATATTTTACTTGCTGCTGGCTAGCGGCCTAGTGCATTCTTGCATCCTTATCTATCAATGTATATATAAATATAAGCATTTAATATTTTGACCTATATAAATGACAAAGAGGATTCTATTTTAACTGATTGGTGCACATAATCTCTGTATACTAATGTTTCTGTGAAAAATAGAATTAAGATAAAAAAGAATAAAAATAGAAAAAAAATTATAAATATTGTGAAGCTATTAATTTATTGAGTTACAAATGTTATACTGCTTTAAACATTAACAAACTGTGTAGCTCTCAAAGCAACCACAACACCTCACATATTAAATAACTTCAATTGTGGATGAAATTTTAAAAAACCCACTGTTACACTAAGAATACATTGTATCTATATGCATATTTGGAAAGTATTAGCAATTGTAAAGCACTTAAGTTAAAATCTCACAAAAATAATAACACAGCATAAAATACAGCATCATTAAATAAAGTCACGTTTGTTTTAGTTCCATTACAAATGTCATTAAAATAATAATAAATAGCTTTTTGATCAAAATTAACAAATCTTTGACAAATACCTGTACACAAAGTCGCGATCAGGACATTGCGCACGATCAGCACTGATGAACACAAAATCATCTGGTCGATCCAACTGAAGATCATACTTGAACATTTCTAGTGCTGCTGATGGTTGGTAGCCGTCCAGAAGAAGCTTTTCAATTTTTAGTCGGGTTTCATTAGAAACGTCTCGATGCTTCAGTGCAGACGCTGCTTTTACTGGGTGGTTATGGCATAATTTGATTACGATCAGTGTTGGAAATTCCGCCAGATGCACGTCACTGGACCTGTAAAAAACCAAATGCTTTAAATATATTAGATGTATTTAAAAGAGTATTTTTATTTTAAGAGGCCAGTTACTATGAAAATAAAAATGAGGCCAGGATAACATTATGTTTCAAAACAGATAATACAATTGGGCAGTCAGCGGTGCAGTAGTAAACTGATCAGCTTCCGATGCAAGAGGTCCGCAGTTCCGAGTCTCAGGCTGGGACCGATGAATCTAGGAAGTTTTCTGACTGCCAAACTCTTTTGAATGTGAGTATAAACCGAGATCTAGTCTGAGTATGCAAGCATAAAAATCCAGACGCTGATGTCTATGTCAGATCAGTGCCGGTGTAATAAATATTATAGTCTTGGCAATCCAAAGTCTGATGGAACTCTAGTCCCTTAGTTTGGAAAGCTTCTCGTGGATTTTATTGTTTGAGTTGTTGGGTTAAGGTTCAGGTTCAGGTTAGGTAAGGTTTAAGTTTGTAACGAGTGTAGAACTCCCGTTTTGTGGAATCGTAGTCCATAGAGCTCCTGTACCTTAAAGACTACCTCAATTGCCCCAGCAAAGCGAGCAAAAGCAAGAAAAACTCTGTTCGCCGACAAGAGCACCACGTCAGAAATTATAGTAAATGGCCAAACTTTTAACACACCGATTTGAATGCGTTTGGCTTGCTTTGCTGGGGCAATTAAGGTAGTCCCTTAGTGATGAATGACCGGAGACTATAATCCAGACGGACTTTTTATTTTTATTACACTGGTTACAAGATCACACTTTGCATGCAATGTGGAAATTAAAGGACAGAAAAAGTAGCCTAACAGTTGGGAGGTTGCGGGGAAGGTGCAAACAAAGACCATAGCATGTACACTGCACATTATCTTTACATTGTAATATGCCTACAACACATGGCTGAAATTTAAGTTTGTAGAAGCTGGAATGTTGAAAGGAAGAGTGTGGTTAATCTAAAATTTCCCAAATCAGATACGAATTAATCCGGCCAATTAGGCCTATACTGAATAATTTGAATAGAAAGGTTAATAAAAAGTATTATTATTATTGTTATTATTTACAGTACTCTCTTACTGAAGCTTTCTGTTAGAACCGTCACGCTGAGTTCTCTTCGTTTCATAAACAGTCATCTTGACCTTTGCAGGGCAATCGGTGTTTTTTGAACTTCGTCGTCCATTGGCCGTCAGTGAGCGTGCTCTTATGTTATGCTGACATTTGTAGTCTGCCTGATCATGAAACATATAAAAGTGACAATTTAGAGAGGCAGAGAGAAAGAGAGAGGCTGTGATAGAACGAGAGAGGGAGAGAGATAGAGAGAGAGAGAGAGAGAGAGAGAGAGAGAGAGAGGGAATGAGTTTGATAGTGTACCGTATGATAGGGACCTAGCTCCATCAGCAGCATTAGGTCAGTTAGTTCGTTAAATACAAGCTTGTATGTACAAGCAAATGTGTGCTTTGTGCTATTATTTGTATGAAGTGCACCTAACAATTTTTTTAAAAATCAACAAAGCCACAAAGGTAATTTGTATAATAAATATTATCAAGAAACTTTTGCTATACTTGTAGTCTAGGTATTATGCTAGTCACATTGATTTGTTTCCCTTACATAAATACTTAATAATCATTTATAATGATTATAATTTAAAAAAATTGAATTTTTTACTTTTGTTAATGTAGCTAATCAAACCTCCAAATGAAGTAATACCTTGTATAGCACTTTTGTTCCCAATGATGGTATAGTCTTAATCATACGCAATGTGGTCAGTGATGAGTGGGTAAAGGCCTCCCTCCAGTTTTCAGCTTCATCCTTGGAGGTCACATTGACCCTGACAATAGCCTCAGTGTTTTCATTTGAACCGCCTGTACAACTGCAGATGAGGTGCTTAAATCCTTCAGGCAAAATTTTCTGGAGATCAAGTGAGTGCATGCAGTTATTATTATTGCAATTTTTAGCTTTAATGATTCAAGGTTTACATAACATCTCAGTCTCAACTCAATAATAATAATAATAATAATAATAATAATAATAATAATAACTTCACTTATAGCATGCTTTATATTAAACATAAGTCAAAGCACACTACCACATAGCTACTCACAACCCACAATTTAAGCAGTGAATTATCGTTCACATCCAATCTTTATTAATAACCGTTTGTCTTAGCAACATCTTCCATACAAGTCCTTTTTTTCTGATTCAATTCAATTCAATTTCATTTATTTGCTTCAATTAACAACTGGAGAAATCTTTTTGTGCTTGGGGACTAAAATAAAAACAAACATTTTTTCAACAATATTTAAATGATATCACACGATTAAAAGCACTAATACATTAAACAATTAATACATGTATCACATCAAGTTGTCAACAGCATCACATACACACACAGCTGTTAACTGTTCAGCACACTCTTTTTTATCAGATACGATCATTTTCATTTTTTAATTGTATTCTAGATCATAGGCACTGACTGACCGAGGCCTACATTCTCATTGACTCTGTGATCGTTCTCTATTGGATAAAACAAGTTACTCAAGCACTAGCTATAGGCTACTAAAATTGCATTTAACCCTTTGACTTCTGTACATAACTAATTAATTAATTTAGTAAAATTTCAGTTGCCTAAAAATTTATTACATACAAATTAATGTAGTGACTTAATGTTGACAAAGATAAATAGCCTATTTATTATTACTGTAGAGAAATGAATGAAGAATCAATCAGTAATAATTACTTGTATTGTCTTTACTAACATCGCCATCATTAAGTAATTGCATCAAAAAGCGAACAGCCTCCTCTGCACTAAGCATTTTGGACGCCATTTTGAGTGGTTGACAAAATCATGCTTCACAAGTTTGTTGAAAAAACGATTAAAATGCACCCACAACTTTCGCTTAGAATTAAACAAAGGCTGCTGCCATTTGCTATGATGTATTTAGCTGTCATGTGACTAGTTACATGATCTCGGTTGCTGGAAAGCAAAAGTAAAACTGCTCTCTGTGTAGTGACCTATGAACCACACACCCTAAAACGCAGGTGGAAGTGATAGGGTATTATAAATAATATTATTGTAATATAAATGTTTATAATACAATCACAATAGACACAGTCTCCTGAATTAGTCCGAGTCATTACGTTAAATGAGAGCCGTAATATAAATTATTAGCCTACAATATAAACGAACTATCAACTCTGTGAGCCGTAATATAAATTATTAGCCTACAATATAAACGAACTATCAACTCTGTAACTATAATTATCATTATTTTATGAGAATCTACTACAGTAGTCTACAGGAATGGTTTTAAGTGTAAAATGTATCCGACTCAACAGCAAAACTCTAAACAGTGTTGTAGTTCTGAAGCCATTTCTTTGACAGTTATTAGTATTACATGTATTTTCCCCCTAAAAGAAAGCGAGTTTTATAATCATCACGAGTTATGAAGACGATTAGATTACACGTCATCCTACCAAAAGTCTAGGGTATACAATATTATAAAGTAAATAATATTAACCATAACAATATAATTATAGGCCTATATAGCAGCTAAGAGTCGAGACTGCAATTCATCAAGACTCGCTGCAGTTCGCCTACTGCCATGGCCGCAGCACAGAAAACGCCGTGCTGACGCTGCTTCATCACCTCCAGCAGCACCTCGACAAGCTCGGCACGTACGCGCGGGTTTTGTTTGTGGATTTTTCCAGCGCCTTCAACACCCTGCAGCCCCACCTCCTCACAGACAAGCTCCTGACCATGGACGTCAACCCCACCCTCATCACATGGATCCAGTCCTTTATGACCGAGCGTCCGCAAAGGGTGAGGGTTGGCAGCTCTCTCTCCTTTGTCTTGGTGACCAACACCGGTGCTCCGCAGGGCTGCGTGTTGTCACCGGTTCTCTTCACTACCTACACCGCCGACTGCCGCTCCACTGACCCACGCCACAACATCCAGGTGAAGTTCGCCGATGATACGTCCCTCTCTGGGCTGGTGAACCCCGACGGCGACGAGCAGTGCTACAGGAGCGCGGTCGGCGAGCTGGTGGACTGGTGCGACCGCAACTTCCTGCACCTCAACGTCACTAAAACAGAGGAAATGATCATCGACTTCCGCCGACAACCATGTGACCACGAGCCACTTACCATCAAGGGCGAACCTGTGCGACGTGTCCACAGTTACAAGTACCTGGGGACCGTCATCGACGACAAGCTGGACTGGTCACCCAACGTCGACATCATCTGCAAGAAGGCCAGCCAGCGACTATTCTTCCTCCAGAAGCTGAGGCAGTTCAGAGTGAACAACACCATCATGTTCCTCTTCTACCAGTCAGTCATCGAGAGTGTCGCCCTCTATAACCAGCTGTCCTATTTCAGCTCCGCCAATGAGGGCGATACGGATCGTCTGGAAAAAATCGCCATCCAGGCCTCCCGGCTGATGGGGAGGGATGTGCAGTCACTGGCTGGCGTCCACGAACGCGCTTCCATCACCAAGCTGTGTCGCATCCGCAACAATGAGGCGCATCCCCTGCATGACGCAGTCGCTGCCTGTGTCTCCCACGCAGCGAGGGGCGCTTCCTCTCTTTGAAGTGTCGCACGACGCGCTTCAAGAATTCATACCTTCCAACAGCCATCCGACTGGCAAACAACACGCTCCAGCGATAAGAATGCTAACCCTTGTAATAAAGGAGGCAATTTGCTTTCGTGCAATATATCTGCTGCAAACAATTATATGAGAATGTGGTGTTCTTTTCTTATTCAATTTTGACTAGAGATTTTATCAATTAGTTAATTTGGTTGTTGTTCTTGTTAGGGGGAGACCGAAAAAGAGGTGGGAGGACAACATTCGAGAATGGACTGGTTTGACACTGAGCGAAGCCATGAGGGCTGCTGAGGACAGAGAAAGATGGAGTATGCTGGTTAAGCGATCATCTGTGGTGCCCCTACGACCTTCGGGTTATGGGACAGGATAGGATAGGATAGGATAGTTCTTGTTATTATTATTATCTTTATTAATTTTGTTCCACGAGATTATCATGAAGCTTCGTTTTGTATTTTTTTAGTTGTTATTATTATTAGTTGTAGTAGTATTGTTATTATTATTATCATTATTATCATATATTAATTATTAGTTGTCTGTTGGTGCTGCTGTTGTATTATTATTATTATTATTATTATTATTATTATTATTATTATTATTATTATTTGTAGTTGCATTGTTATTATTATTATTTTTATAATTATTCTAATGATTATGATTATTATTAATATTATGATGATTATTTTATATTATTATTCTTATTATTATAATGATGATGATGATGATGATGATGATGATTATAATAATTATTATTATTATCTAGGATGGATCTAAGGCATGGAAGAATGGGTGAGTGTGGTAGTTGTGTATACATATAGTGGAATAATTATCTGTGTGTTAAATGTTTACGCATGGGTATGTGGCTGGTTATCTGTTTATGCATGTGTGTTAGTGTTTATAGATTTGTATTTTGGTATGGAAGTTGTTTTTGATAGTATATCAAATGTATCAATATTGTATGTCCATGTTTGTAATAATTTTGATGTTGTTATCTCCTTCCTTATTGCACTGCTAAACAAATATCCATGCCTTGTGTTTGGACAATAAAGAATCTTGAATCTTGAATCTATTATATTATACGTTTGTTTCTGAATAAAATTAAAAATGTAATGGCAATCACCCGTTTTAGCCCCCATAGTCAGTTACTCGGACAACTCTCCTACTAAAACTGTCATTAATATGTAAAAAACAAAACAGCTTTTCATATCATTTTCAGTATCCCCAACAATAAAATGAAATTGTTTCCATCAATGAATGTAAATTGGGCTAACAATCTTCTACTAGCATAGCGGTGTATTCATATTATAGGCTACACATCCTTGAAAATGAAAGTGTTTTCGTCAATGAAAGTAAATTAGGCTAACACTCTTCTACTAGCATAGCGATGTATTCATATTATAGGCTACACCTCCTTGAAAATGAAATTGTTTTTGTCAATGAAAGTAAATTATTCTAACATTCTTCTACTAGCATAGCGATGTATTCATATTATAGGCCACACCTCCTTGATACGAGCAACAGCAAAGCAAGGAATTGGGATGTGCTAGCTATTAAGTAGCATAATATACTCACCTTAACAAAATCCACTGCTTCAAAATGCGAATCTCGCCTTGACATACAGCTTGCAGCCATGCAAATCAAAACAGAATGAGATCCAGAAGCATCAGCGGCCATTTTCATGCACGGATGTTTTACGTAGTCCTGCAAGCATTTGTTCGTAAAACATCGGATATCTTCGTCCGACTCCGGTGATGGCCTTTTTCGGCGGATGACTGGAACTAGGTTGGAAAAAACAAGTTCACATACGGGAGTGTACAGCGCAAGTATGTTTGGGATGTGGGATAGTAGGTGTTTTATTGTATGTGTTGCACTAATTATTTTTGTGTTTCTACATGTCGTTTAAAAAATATATATATTCTATCTTTTACATTAACTATATTTGTGCAGTTTAAAGGCGAATTTCTATGTACATTTAATTGACCAATATAGTCTCAGTCTCTCAGTCTCTTGTATCATGTGAACAAGTATATTGGTTACAGATCACCACTTTAAGTCTGATTTAATAATAAGGCACATTTAGCATCCATTTATTTATTGACTTAGTTTATCTTGAATTATAAAACACAAGCACAGTTTTTAAGAATTCAAACCTGAATTACTATGAGGCTTACACCACACAAAATTCCCCCAATAGGAAATGTTCCTGTCACATGCATGTAGTATAGCTCAGAGCCTATCCTACACTTTAGGTCAAGAAAGTTGACACTGTACAGCAGCCAAGCCACAATCACAATACAGATAACAACATGACAATTATTTATAAGTATAAAACACTACTGCTAAGAATAAAACACTACTATACTTACTGTATCCCTCTGTGTCAGTGTCAGGCTCTGTCTTCACAGTACACAGTTCTGAGTCATGTGGCTCCTGAAATCAATAATGAGAATATATTACTTTACAACAACTATCAGCACATTTGGATTACTGTACCACACAGTTTATGTGTTGATTTGTATAAGAGGCATCAAGCTCGATTATTACCTCAGGCCCCACTGGATGTACATCATTATATGTATCTGACTTCACCCACACTGTCTTTGTGTCCAATGGCCCACTGCTTTCTGTAACAAAAAAATCAGCAAACACATCATGGGCGAGTGCCACAGGGGATGATAAAACTGAACAGTTGTTGTCACTCACATCCATAGTCCTGAGTGGATCACACCAACTTGTGATCACTAAACAGTTGTCACCGACATCCATAGTCCTGTGTGGATAACACACACTTGTGGTCACTAAAAATTTCACTTCAATGAAAATTGTCCTTGACACTTTTGGACTTAAACATTGGTTCACTGGCACATAAGGCACGTTATTGAGCTCACAGCCTGTAATATACTTATGTGAGATCTAGAGAAGCATAACTGTAAAGCATTTCAGTTACAATCACTATATAGTTTTTTTTTTAAAAAACGACATAAAACAAACACAAAAAATAACTAAACATAACAAGTATTGCTATCAGGTTCTCCGTTATCCTGAGATTGGGCATAATCATACCTTAAGACCCTCAAAATCACGCCTTAGAATCGCTGATCAGGTGTGAAAAACGTCTTAAATGTTACAATTGGTGCAGAAAACACACCTGAAATACAGTCTACAGGGTGAAAAGATTGTGAATGCATTTATTAAATTAACATGGCCATGCTACTGAAAAATTATCTCGATGTTCATTGGTTTATCTTTTGCACTATCAACCAATCCCAAAGCTCCTAAATCATCTCGCTACGATTAGGAAATGACATCATAGTTTGATCTGACGTAGGTTTGTGATGCATCATGTGCCGTGGTTACTTCCCTTGTTTCACTACAAAACTATCAATCATGGTGTTCTTCCATCGGCTTTGTTCTCATTCCTTAAAATGCTTAACAAAGAGATAAAAAAATCTTTTAAATTATAAAATGAAAGTGATTCCTCTCCTTAGATTAATTACAAATGGTGAGCTCTGACTATAATACGCTAATATATTTACCATATTCCTCAGTGTCACTGTCAGGTGCAGTCTTCACTTTACACAACAGTGGCATATGTGGCTCCATCATGTCATAGTCAGGTGTTGTCTTGCTTTCTGATTCTTCCTTTATGTTAAACTCACTGCCAGTCATGTTAGCAGTACCTCTGACAATCTGTTCACTGTTGCTGTGAGAAACATGATGGCTTTCTCTTCCTGCAATTTCTAAACAAAACAACAGTTTTGACAACAAGCTTAATGATGAACTGAAAAGCCATCACCAGGGTGGAGAACAACTCAATCAAGAAATCTCTGAAATCCGGCCGGGGCCCAGGGGCCAAGCCCCGGTATTCGCCCCCTCGAAGAAAATGATTTTATGCAATTTTGAAAGTAATTTAGGGCCTCTCCTGAAAGCAAAAAGCAAAAAGTAAACATGAATAGAAACAAAAAAAAAAAAGAATGTTTTATGCACATGTCTTTCAAAAAAGTTAAGAATCTTGATTTGTAGCCCTAACAAAGTTTGAGTTCCACCACTGTTACACACAAACTCCACATTTCCAATTTTACTGGGCACATGTTTGTCTATCTTTTAGCTGTAAACAGGTAAGAGTTTTTATAATTTTAGAGATATTTAGGGGTACGTTAGTAAAAACACCACATCTTAGCTTAGGTATTAGTGACTAGTGTATAGATTTAAATGAAATAAAATGCAAAATGAACAGAAATAAAGTCTATTTTGATTATCTACCTTTTTATACTTCTCTTGTCATGTCTTGTTTTTAATTACTCCATGTGTATAAAAAAAAAGTTTTAAAAAGTCCAAACAAGCCCCTTCTTCTTCACTTTCATGCCAGTTTGAAAGATCGTATGCATGCACACTACTGACAGTGACACTAATTGTCTAATGTCAGTACCGATCTCTTCCTCCGACTCCAAGTCCATTTCTCTCACTTTAATGTCTGATAAATGGAAGCCTGTAAACTCCCCTTCATCAGTCGAAGAATCCAAACCATCCATTTTAGACACACACACAAGAAAATTTGAAGGAAAAAAAATTGAAAAAACGAACGCATCACAGACAAAACTTGTGGAAATGCAGTCGAATGTTTTCACAACAGAATAAACCGGAAGTCAATTGCCGGAAGTCTCGCAATCTTTCAAACAACGCGAGAATATAACCACATGGTTGATACGGACGCTTTTGGACGTTTTGCCTGTTTAAACATTTGGCCGCTTTTGGACGTTATGCCCAGTAAAGGGTAGCCCCTAAGCTTCTCACACTCGGAACTCAATATTTTTTTTCTCGGAAATGCATATGCCTTCCGCGGAAATCCGCGGAAAATTCTCCACCCTGCATCACATAAGAACTTATAAATTCTTTTCCTCTCACCTAATATTACAAATGATACAGTAAACAAACCTCCAAAGTGCAATCAAGGATGAACAAAGAACTGGTCTATTACTATAACACCATTGGAATTAAAACAAATCCTGCAGAAACAACGTTGCCGTAGTTAAGATCAGCACCCAGGATTCACTGCACAGTCCACACAAAAGGTCAGGAAAAAAACAAACTATTTTGTTGGTGTTAGGGTGTAAGTGTGCTAAACCTGACATTTATTTGTTTCTCAGCTTTCTGTGATACCATTCTTCAAGGAGCGTTGATGTTAACATTTGCCACCACTTTGTGACATCTCAAATGGAAAAAAAAAAAAAAAAAAAAAAAACATTGTAATACAAAAAATAGTAAAATACATTTTAAACAAAGAAAATAATAAATGATGAGCCATTCAAATCACATAACAGTAAAGGGAGAATGACGAAGCTTTCATTTTGACTGGCGTGGAAATTATAGTTTTCTGTACAGGTTGATACCACGATGTTGATCTTAACTGTCCTGTATTGGCTGAGCCTGGCTGTAGTCGTAAAATTTCAGCTTCCATACATGTTCAATGACGAATGTTTCATCACCGGAGCCAACTCACCTTGCGCATGCCACGCTTGCAATCTCATCCATTCTACCACTGGTTCCTCAGCAATGTCAATCTCCAGCTTCACCTCAGACAGCACTGGACTGTCTTCATCCTCCATAACAGAGCAACGCAGCACTCAACGTTGCAAAACAACTGCACAACCTCGAAATGAACAGGGGAAGTAATACCGAAAGTTTGCTAAGGGGAAAAACTCTCCATACTGTCATACATTTATTCACTAACGTTTTAGAAGAAAGACACCTGACGCAAAAGAAGTTTTTAAAAACTTATAACAAATATAATAATGCTTACCATAAAAAAAAAATTGTTATACCAAAGGTGAATAGAACAAGCAGCTATTTATACATTATTCAACTAATTCGGGATCGAAGGAAGATCACAAAGCCAAAATTGTCATTTACTAAATTAGTTTCGTATGTCTCCAAAGATTAACTAAACTAGCACTATTAACAATTTTGAATACTTGTGGTTTTTTTTTTAATTTTAATAAGACTTTTACATTTATGTTATATTTTAAAGATTGAATTTATTATTTTCTGGCTTCTTTTGTTTGTTTGCTGAATGCATGTTTATAAAGTTGTTCCCGTAACATCTACTTCTCTTCATTCCTTCTTTATTCAATCAGTGACATTTAAATGTAAAAACAACAACACAATGCTCAGCTTTGCATTTTTATAAACATTTTAATACTTTATTTACATAATTATCTTTTAGCTGTAAACGTGCAATGGAACAGCCTGTACACAACAACAAAGTGCTGTATTACACAGCCTGTACAGTATAGTAGATCGATAGAACAGAGTAGGAATGAGAAAGAACAAAGGAGAAAGACAGCAACAGTGGTAATTTAAAGCACTAAATTTTTGGAAAGTGGGGATACTATATATAGTGTAATTTCAAAATAATACAAACCTACTTTTCTAAGTTCAGTGACCTCTGAAATTACTTTCTGTTCTGGGAGATCAGCCTCGACAAGGGATGAGAGAGAAAAGGGGACGTCAAAACAAATTATATCCTACGCCAAGGCTAGCACCTAACATTCTAAGTAAAGTCAATTACAACACAAATTATAATAAAACTGTTACCCAGGTTGTCAATATTGCAGATAATAACAGTAATTTATGAAATAGGTAAAATAAAATAATAATACATAAATATTAATACAAATACCATTTATTAAACAGCATTATTACTTAGTATTCCATAGTAATATTGTGGATGAGTGGAATAGGGGAGATTATAGTTTAGTCAGACTGGCCAGTTTAGATTACCTCCCTTTATTGTGTTTCAGATGAAAAAGTGGGATTTATTAATTGCAGTCTTGCTTGTAATGTGGAAAGGGAAGAAGTTATTAATAAAATGTTTATTCTTAGTAGGGTTAATATGTGAATTTGACTGCTCATATTTTTTAATATTTATAATACGTATTGTTTTAGTGTTTCAAGAATATTATATTTTTTTTCTATTTCCGCCCTGAGCTCGATTTCCTGTGGCCCCAAAATAAACATCCATTGCTGGTTGCTTTGTTCCATTATATGCATTGGGAAATTCTGTAGTAATCCTAATCCAGGTTGGTGGGTCGTATTCTATTTTTATTGGAATATCCTTTCTGTGAATATGATTTTAATTGATCGAATATGTTTTTATTGTTAATTTTGTTTTAAAAGGAGTTGCAAGAATTTTAGTGTTAATGTTTTAGTAGACAGTCATTGTGTAGTCTTTAGTTTTGAGAGGCGTTTTATTTTAGGGATTTGTAGATTTTTTATTGTATTCATATTTCTAGTATGGTTTAGGGTATTTTGTTTTATACAGTTTTAGTTTTTAAAATTATGGGTGAATGATTGATCCCTGGGAAAGACACTTTACTCCTGTTTTCCTACTCCTTCGGATGAGAGTATAAACCGAGGTCTAGTCTGTGTCGCATACATTCCATCATAACGGACTTTAGAGATCCTGACGCTCATGTCCTAGACGGGTGAGTGCCGGTAACAAGAACACACCCAGCATGCACCTTGGTAAAAAGTGCCATTATTATTAATAATCAAAAATTGATTGTGGGCATATACGGAAGAAGAAGATATTATGAGTGTTTTGGGTACATGTGAACCGGAACCAGAAGTTGTAAGAATAGTTGAACCACGTGGTCCAAAATGGCTGCGCACATGTAAAATGTAAACATTGGTCCTTATTCAGTGCTAAAGACTTCATAAGTTCATATGAGAAAAAATTATATTTTTTAAAATAAGCACACTTGCTTACTTCGGTTACGTAGTAGTTTGTGATTTGTTGTAAATTATCCTGTCGTGTGTAAGACAATGGTAAAAGCAATCAAAGGCAAGTTGGTTCCTCTACCAAGCTGACAGCGACGAGGTCACGACCAGCAGTTCAGCCTGCTCAACTGCCGTACTCAGTACAGATCAAGGTCCTTCACTCCAAGAACTGTGAAGGATTGGAATTCACTCCCCCAGATCGTGGTTGAGGCCAAGACGTTGGACACATTCGTGTCCATGGCCTCTTCCAGGCCACACTAGTACTCCAGACCACTAGCCTCACTCTTCCTACGTCCCCACCCCCCTCCCACTCCCAGTGATGGTGACACAAACTGTATATAATGTGGTGGGAACTTTATCTTCTTGCAATTCGGCCTCGCGCATGTGCATACACCCATTTAGTACCACGAGATCAACATTATGATTGTGGGCGCTCAAGGAAAGACAAGACAAAGAAGTTCAGACGGTCATGCAACTTGAGTAAGAGGGAGATTTGATGTAAGACATGACAGGGGATAAAGCCTCATGTCTGTAATTAGACCATATTTTGTGTCTAATAGAGGTAATATGTAGCTGGCTGTATTCATCAAACAGATGAGTTGGATCACCGTCAACAAGATATTATTTTCCTAAGCATGAATTAAATATCTGAATGTCTGTTGTAAACGGCACTTCGTTTAGTTTCTTTTTTCGTTTGTGTGCAGGGTTAGGGTTAGGGTTTTTGAAAACTGAGGTGAATAAAAGAATAGCGAAAATCTCCCACTGTCTTACGAGTTTACATGGGATTTCAGCTCTGGCTCAGTAATCATTTCTATGACTGTCATCAAACTTAACAGTTTAATGTTCTTCAGTACAGAAACAGATGGAAATAATCTCCATATCTTGTGGTTTTGTCAAACCTTGACAACAATAATCTTCCTCATGAAAGTTTAGGGTTAATTTTAGTAAACCTCAAAGTGCTAGAATTGTCTTATGAAGTTAGATGAACAGAATGGCAGGATATGTTGAGGAAGCATTTTGAACAAATTAGTGTAAAATTATGAAAGTTTATGATTTTTCTAAATTTTT
This sequence comes from Oncomelania hupensis, assembly GCA_036898135.1. Taxonomy (NCBI): domain Eukaryota; kingdom Metazoa; phylum Mollusca; class Gastropoda; order Littorinimorpha; family Pomatiopsidae; genus Oncomelania; species Oncomelania hupensis. The sequence continues at coordinate 42,373 of JBAHVR010000282.1, read as the reverse complement.
TTTAAATTTATTACTTTATTTTTCTTCTTAGGTTTTTAACTTTGGTTGTAGTTAAACCACAGAGTGGTTTATGAAATTAGGGGCGAATGGAAGAGAAGAATATTTTAGTTTATGAAAGGGAAGCAGTAATATTTTATTTTAGTTTTGTGATAACAATTCTGTAGTTGTTCCCCTTGTAAAGTTGTAAAAAGTTGACCTCAGGTTTCAGCATAATTAACAATGTATTTTAAAAAATATTTATAGTTCTAAATAAATTTATAATATGTTTATATTTTCTAGTCTATTTTGTGTTTTGATTTTAATAGACATATCTTTTAGATCTTGGAGTTTGATGTGCGAGATTAAGTATCTTTTCGGTTTACCTTTCCACTATTTTCGCTTCAGACGCTGAAAAGCACGTGCTGTGCTGTGAATTCGTCTCAGGGAAAATGTAAATTAATGGACAATTTTATACTAGCATTTTTGTAATAAGAATAGTATAAAAAGTTTCGCAATTTCCAGATGTACTCCTCTCGATATGATTATTTAAATATTTCCGACGGAAAAAGGTATTTTTCTGGATCTGGATCTGGATACTGCCGATGATGTTGTTGGCAGAAAACACCACAGGAGCCATAGATGGCTATTAACGTGGTGGTGGTGTGTGCGCGCTAATTAATTTGATTTTTTAAAAAAAAGAAAAGAAAAAAAAATTATGCTTCATAGTTCTTTTTGTACTAACTTCATATTGCCTATTGTAGTTCTGATTTTATTTAATTATATTCTTAAAAGGGCTCCTCTTGTGGAAGCCTGGTGATATGTATGTACAATTAAAAGTTTAAAATCACTGTTCTAGTATGTTGACTCTATAAGATCTTGTCAGCATCCCTGTACCTCCCGATTGCAGAGGAGAAGGAGCTAGGTGAGGATAGGTTGATGATGTCATCGGGAAGGCTATTCCATTCCACTACTGTCCTTACGAAGAAGGAGTTTCTGTAGAGATCTGATGATCCTATCCTATCCTATCCTATCCTGTCCCATAACCCGAAGGTCGTAGGGGCACCACAGATGATCGTTTAACCAGCATACTCCATCTTTCTCTGTCCTCAGCAGCCCTCATGGCTTCGCTCAGTGTCAAACCAGTCCATTCTCGAATGTTGTCCTCCCACCTCTTTTTCGGTCTCCCCCTTCTTCTACCTCCTTGCACTGTGCCTTGCAGAATGGTCTTTGCAAGGCCTGATGATCTGGTGACGTGGCCATACCATCGGAGTTTCCGTTTCTTCACCACTGTGAGCAGGTCATCGTGTTGTCCAATGGCTTGTGTGATGGTCTGTCGGACTTCGTCGTTGGTGATGTGTTGGGTATAGGAAATGCACAGAAGTCTTCTGTAGCACCTCATCTCCATGCTTTGTATTCTTCGTTGGAGATCTGCTGTGAGGGTCCATGCTTCGCAAGCATATAGGAAGATGGAGATGACCAGAGAGCGCAGCAGTCTTACTTTGGAATGTAGACTGATGGTTCTGTCTTTCCAAATGGGCTTCAACCTTGTCAGGGCAGCAGTTGTTTGTGCGATCCTGGAGAGGACTTCCTGTCGAGACCCATTGTCTGACACAATGGCTCCTAAATATTTGAAGCTGTGCACTGTGTTGAGGGATTGGCCTTGTACTTTGATGTCCGTGTTGATGCCATTGGTGTTGTTGGTCATCATTTTGGTCTTCTCTGCACTTATTTCCATTCCATAAGCTCTGGAGGTGGTGTCAAGCCTCTGTACAAGCTGTTCAAGTTCTTGTTCCTCTCCAGCCAATCCATCAATATCATCCGCAAAACGAAGATTGGAGATTGCTCTGCCCCCTATGCTGACTGTGCCTTCGTGATCTGCAAGAGCATCTGACATGATGCGCTCTAGGAAGATGTTGAAGAGTGTTGGAGAGAGTAGGCATCCTTGACGCACACCGATTGTTGTTCTGAACCAGTTCCCGATGACGCTGTTATGGAGGACTGCACTGGTAGCCTTGTCATACAGGCTTTTGATGACTTCTATAATTTTAGGGCTGATGTTGTACACTTTCATGGTTGCCCATAGAGCTGCATGCCAGACTCGGTCAAATGCCTTCTTGAAGTCTATGAACACATGATATAGATGTTGTTGGTGCTGTAGGTATTTCTCACAGATTATTCTGAGGTTGAAAATCTGTTCAGTGGTACTTCGCCCTGCCATGAATCCTGCTTGTTCTTCAGCTATGATTTGTTCAGCTTGTGGTTTCAACCTGTTGAGTATTATTTTCAGGAGGACCTTGCTGGGATGGCTGATGAGGCTGATGGTGCGGTAATTTTCACACTCCTGAAGGTTACCTTTTTTGGGAAGAGTGATGACAAGCGACTGGGTCCATGGTGTAGGCCATTCCCCATTCTGCCAGATCTTGTTACAGATAATGGTGAGAGCATCAGTCATCGCTTCTCCTCCTGCTTGTAGCAGTTCCGCTGGTATGTTGTCCACTCCCGCTGACTTCCCTTTCTTCAGCGATTGCACTGCTGCCTCAACTTCTTCCCGTAGAATTGGGAGGGTTTCTTCTTCTTCTCTGCTCTCGGGACATGCTAGAACTAATGGGTCTCCATTTGGTGTATGGTTGTAAAGGTCAGAGCAGTACTCTGTCCATCTGTCCAAGACTTCTTGTTCTTCTGTAAGGCATATGCCAGACTTGCTTTGGATAGTGGAGACTTTGGGCTGTTTAACACTTGTCAGCCGCTTCACAGTCTGGTAGGCCTTCTTGCTGTTGTTCTTGTTCAGATTGTTCTCTATTTCCTGGCATTGATCTTCTATCCAGTTCTCCTTTGCTGTGCGCATGCCTTTTCGGATGTCATTGTTGATTTTTCGGTAGACATCAGCTCCCTGTGAGGTGTTCTTTTTCTTTTTTAACTCTCTTCGTTTGTCACACAGATCCAAAAGTTCAGGTGTGATCCACGGCTTCTTCTTTGGTCGGTGCTTGCCAAGGATCTCAGTGGCGGCATCTGTTAAAGCTGAGTTGAAGGTATTGGTCATGGTGTTGACATCTACTTCCCCTGCCCCCAAAATAAGCAGTGGTGCAAATTTCCCTCCAATTGTGGCCTGAAATATTTTTGCCACCTCCGGGTCTTGCAGTTTGTCCAGGTCGAACTTCAGCCTAGTGCACTTTGCTGTATTTACTCTCTTCAAATGGAGCCGGAAAGACATCATCACGAGATCGTGGTCACTTCCAATGTCTGCTCCTGGAAAAGTGCGTGTCCTGCCAATGTTGATGCTTGATCTGAAGCGTTTCTTGACCATGATGTAGTCGATCTGGTTGTGATGTTCCCCGCCGGGACTGTGCCATGTCCATCGTCTGGATTTTTTGTGGAGACCAAGCGTGTTTGCCAGTACCAGATTGTTGTATCTGGCAAACTCCAATAGCCTCAGACCCCTGTCATTTGTCTCGTTGTTGCAGTGGGGTCCACATGTGTCTCCCCAGTTGTGGTGCGCATCTTGGCCAACCTTGGCATTCCAGTCGCCTTGCACTATGACTATGTCCTTCTTCGGCACTTGGTCAAGGACCGCCTGTATATTTTCATAAAAATCCTCCACTTCGCTGTCTTCATAGTCTGATGTTGGGGCATAGGCCTGGATGATGGTAATGTTGAAAGGGGTTGCTCTCAGACGGATGGTAATGAGTCTACTGGAGACTGGGCGGCAACCCATGACAGTGGCTAGAATGTTCTTGTGGACCAAGAATCCAACGCCGTGTTCGTGCCTGTCATCTCTACCGCTGAAATAGAGCTTGTGGCCTTTGTCAGTCGTTGTTTCACCTAGGCCTTTCCAGCGCAGTTCGCTGATACCTAGAACGTTCCATCGATAGTGGTCCACTCGTGGGCAAGTTCTTCTAATTTTCCTTCCGCAGTTAGGGTCCTGACATTCCAGGTTCCTATGACGATGTTGTTTCTCGTGCGGATCTTGCTAATTTGTCTAATTTGTCCATCATTAGCATACTTTTCACCTCCGTCCTGGTGGCCAACGGAAGGCGCGGTCCTTGTGTAGCCGGGCGACGACCGATCCGGCATGGAATTAGTGGATAGCCTCATCATGTGTTGTGTCTTGGGCAAAAAAAAGACCTGGCAGGGCCCAATCCTCTCCAGGCTGTTGGCCACAGCCGAAATCCACGAATACAGTGTGGCTCGCCTTGGCCCTGAGCACGTGGTCGTTGAACCTGTAGTAACGTGAGGTTCCTCCGCCCTGGCCGGTGACTTCTGTGTAGAAGACTTTCGCCCAGTGATGCCATGCTAGCATCACCCCTGTTAGTCGCCTCTTACGACACGCCGGGAAACGTTGGGTCTATTCTATTTGCCCGAACCCACAGAGCACTGCAAACAAAAACATTTTCTTTATATACATTTTTTTTCATATACATTTTGTTTAACCATATATCTTTCTGTAACAGTCGATAGAAACAAAACTGCTTCCATTATAGATCAGGTGTACCTATATTTATGATGCTCTATTGCAACCATGAGTCTTTTTTTCCAGCCTAAAATTATGACACAGATTATATAATTTATTGCTGTAAATTAGACTGGACAGAGAGTAAAACATTTATTTAATTTTTAACTTGTATCAGCATCTACAGGTATATATTAAACAACTATACATTTTTGTTGCACTTTAAACAAAATGTAGGTTAGCATGAAGTAAATCAAGTTCATATAGGCATTTGAGTAAAAACCACTTGAAACATAGCCTGTTACTCCTTTTAAAAAAAAATGCCTTAGGGAAATTGGTTTGTTGATTTGTGTGTTACAGATGTTGTACCTGGCAAATATTGGCGGCATCAATTTCCGAGATGATGATGATGAGGGTGGTAAAATAAAGCATGTGTTGTTGTTGTTTATCTGCCTCTCTATGAATCTGATGTTCTGTGTGTCATATCTTTTAAAGGTGGTGGGGCGGATTTTCCATTTGTTCTTGGCAGCAGTAAGGAAGGTGTTGGGAGGGAGAGCAGTAACTAGTCCTCTGGTTATCTTGTAGAGCATGGTCAGCCTGAGTTGTTGGCGACGTTTTGCAAGTAGTGGGAGGTGTAGCTCGTGAAGCATCCTGCCAATGCATCCTGGGTCCCGGGATCTGTAGTTTCTCATAATGAACCGTGCAGCCTGGCGTTGGATGCGTTCCACTCCAGCTTGTCTATGTCTTGTTGGAGGTAAGGATCCCACACCACTGCGGCATACTCGAGAGTGGATCTAACAAGTGCGATGTAGGCTAGGCGTCGGCACTCTTGTGGACAGTTCCGGAGATTTCGGCGTAGGAAGCCCAGTGTGGATCCAGCTTTCTTGCAGGCGCTTGTGATGTGGTTAGCCCATTTCAGGTCCGCAGAAATTTGGACTCCTAGGTAGGGGGTAGTATCAGTCTGTTGGAGTATAGTGTTTCCAAGGCTATAGAAGTGTTGAGACTTGTGTCTGGTGGAGAGAACGTAGCACTTTTGCGCATTAAATCGCATTCCCCACTGCTTGGCCCATCTCTCTAGGTCTTTGAGGTCTGATTGGAGTGTGATGTGATCCTGGAAGGAGCGGATCTCTCTGTAGAGTAGGCAATCGTCTGCGAAGAGTCGCACTGTTGATTTTACTGTGTCCGGCAGGTCGTTGATGTGGCAGAGGAAGAGTAAAGGACCCATCACTGTGCCTTGGGGGACTCCGGATTCGACAGCTACTTCCTCTGATGCCTCTCCATCCAGGACCACTCTCATCTGGCGCTTGGTCAGGAAGTTTGTGAGCCAGGTGTGGATGGTGCCTCGTATGCCGTAATGATCCAGCTTGTGTAGTAATTTGTTGTGTGGCACAGTGTCAAATGCCTTGCTGAAATCCAGGATGATGATGTCGGTCTGATGGCCTTTTTCATGTGAGGAGAGAATGTCTTTTTAGTTTGCAATGTGGGTATATCACAGACAGGCTCTGAAGTCTTTTCTTTCATCTTTGTAAACTGGTGGGTCTCCTACATACCTACGAAAGACGAGACTTCCCAGCCTGCGGATATATGGCTTACTTTCCGTTAATGGAAGGTAAAGAACTGAAGAAAAAAAAATGCCAAAGGACTTTGGGCTGTTACAAGTATGAGGGAAGTATATCTGGATATTGCCAAAAGTTTAAGAAATGTTTCTTCTAAAAATGTGATGTGGTTTTAATAGCATATAGGAGGATTGATAGGTAATATTGTGCACTGCTGATATTGGATGATAATATAACCGGTGCATGGTTTATTTTGTTTTTGCTAATGGTAGTAATGCTGTGATGAAATTGTGAATGTTGACTTGTTGTCAGTTTGGTTTTTTATTCATTTTACATTTGTACTTTATGAGATTATTGTTGTTATATTTTGACTGTTTTTGTTAATTATGGTGTATTTATAAAAGATAAATGTAGCTATTTATGGATTGTGTATGTTGCTCTTATTGAAGTGGTGGAAACCGGTACACAGTATCAGTGGGCCTTTGGTTAGTCTTAGCGGTGTTACTGTTAGGTTTATTAGTTAGTTGCAGGTGTTAGTTATTTGTGGGGCATTTCTGGGCTAGGTTTACAGGTTTTGCCAGTATTGAAGTTATTTAGTGAGCTGGTAGTCTTTTAAGTATATTTTTTGTGTGGATATTTATAGGAATGTATTAGGGCAGTGCAAGTACTAGTACTGTAGTAGTCAGGTTTAGGAATAGCATTAGAGTTTAGGCTTGAAGTTGATATTTTGAAGGTAGTGTGTATATTGAATGGCTGTAGAATACGTGTACATAATATTTGTGAATTGTGTGCAGGGGTGAGATTTAACCCAGGAGACTAACTAGCCAGCCGGGCTAGCTAGTAAGTAAAGTGAGGTAGCCCGCATGATTTTTAGGCAGCCCGACAATTACAATCGTTCACATATAAAACACAAATTTTGACAATACACGTAATTTGTAGCGGGTGTCTTTTTCACAAACAAAGCAGACAGCGCGCATGGCGCGAAAGGGAAGTAGGCAAAGGGAAATAACGCTCGCGTATGCTTCATACTTGTAGCAGACGAACAGTGACCTAAAAACGCCCTTGCTTCGAACCGAGCTTCTAAAAGTCTGCAAGTATTATCTTTTTTTTTTAGGTCGCCAGGTGGGCTGGCTCAATTATAAAGTGAGGTCGCCCGGGCCGGTTTTAAGTCGCCTCGGGCGACCGGTAAATCTCACTCCTGGTGTGTATTGTATTTTCAAAGTCTCCCCATCCTGGAAGAGAGATAAATAAACCTGTACATATATATAACTTATCAGTATAAATTCAATATTTGTTGTTGTTTTTATTTTATTATTTCCATCTCTCCAACATTTTTGTGAGTGAATCAGTGTGTGGTATGTTTTGAGGTTTAGTGAATGTGAGTGGTGTGTGAGGAAGACTTTCAAATAATAGGTAGGAACAGTACTCCACCCTGCTACATTTTGATGTGAGTGACAGCAAGTGTTCAGTTTTATAATCCACTCTGGCACTCAACCATGATGTGCTTTTGGTGATTTGTTTGTTACAGAAAGCAGTGGGCCATCGGACACAAAAACAGCGTTGGTGAAGATAGAGATAATATATATCAAATGGAGCCTGAGGTAATAATCGAGTTTCTTATCTCTCCTACAAATCTTCAACACATGAACTGTTTGGTACTGTAATCCAAATGTACTGATAGTTGTTGTACAGTATTATTATTTATTCTCATAATTGATTTCAGGAGTCACCTAATGCAGAATTGTGTAAAGTGAAGACAGAGCCTGACAGTGACACAAAGAGATGCAGTAAGTATATTAATGTTTTATACTTGGCAATAATTGTCATGTTGTTATCTATATTGTGATTGTAGCTTAGCTACTGTACAGTTGCACTTTTTTAGACCTAAAGTAAAGAATAGGCTTGAGCTATGTTACATGCATGTGTGCCAGTCAACAAGGGTTCAGTTCTAGTAGTGGCAGGGATATCCTTTTATGGGTGAGAATTTTTTCAGGTTTAGACTTCATAATCCTTCAGACTTTAGTAATAAAAACTTGTACGATTAAATAAAAAGGTAAATAAATGAAGATTAATGATAATCTAATAATAGATGCTAAATGTGCATTCTTCCTAAAACAGACTCAGAGTGGTAATCTTTAACCAACATACATGTTCATATGCTACACACACTCCAGCCACTAAAACCACACATTCATCTTTTTAAACATGTGGTGTAAAGGAAGGTGGCTATTAGAAGACGGAAAGGAAATAACATTTGAATGTTGGATTTAAAAAAGAATTGACTGGATCCAACACCATTATTGAAGGGAGGGAGGAAACTGAAACACTTCGTGAGTGACCTGAAAAGTCTTGTATCTAAGTCACATACGTTCATCACCTGCAGGGTTTGAACTTGGGACCTTTGACATAGAAAACCATGCATCTGTGATACATTTTCTGATTTCTTTGTTACAGAAAGTACTGCCCCATTGCAAACAAAGATGGTGTGGGTGAAGATGGAAAAATACGTTGAAACACTTCCAGTGGAGTCTGAGGTAGTAATGGAACTTGCTGTTTCTTTTAACACATCTTCAACACAATAACTATGTTTAGGTAGATCCAAGAAAAAATTCAAACACAAAAATAGCTAAAAACAATTTTATTACTTCAAAGAATACATTAAAAAAAAGAAGAAATCCAAAATTGGAGACATATATCTTTATTGGTTCATGAAATATTTGCATTTGAAAATCGTCCGAAATGTCGTTTTTGCATAAAATTGATAAATCGCCAAGTTTGAGGCATCACAAAATAAAAATTTCTCAAGTTAATGTTATAAAATGTTCAGAATAGTTTCATACCTAATCATAGTTTAAGCCTATTTTTTTTCTGAGTGTACAACAAAACCATTTATGAGTTATTACCACTCAAAAATGACAAAATAATCATTTTTCGAAGGCGTCGGGGAAAAGCAAATTTGAGTATTCCGCGCATATCAGTTAAACAAGTATAATTCTTGAACTATTTAAGATACAAAAAAGATTTACATCTCAAAATCTTCAGGAAGGAATGAAGCACCTGAAAAACACTCAATTAACAAATAGTGAATAATCTTTATTAGAATATTATAATAGATTGAAGATTAAAAAATAATTCATAAAAACGCTCAAAAGCATGCAGGCATGCATTCATTGAAGGAAGTGAAATGACAATATTCAGTGATTTAGTTTGTAAAATATGTTAGCATAAATTATTAAATTATAATGCTAATTAAAAAAAAACATTTTTTTTTAAAGTAACACTTTTAATCTATGACACTATTAGAATCTAATTTTGACTTGTTTACTAAAACAAAACAAATTAACGAAAACGTTCATTAGATCAGAATAATTTCTCAAGGCAGCAATTAGCTGACACTACTGGCACTTCTCAGCAAAAAGTCTAAACCAAAAGATCTCCACTTTTTCAAAAGCAACAGTTTATTATTTGGTGTAAGGCTGCTTGGTAGGTAAGGTCGCCTCCCTCTGCCTTCAGAAATGAAGGAAACAACAAATATGAAGCACACAAAAACTTATCTGTGGCGGTTATCAGGTGTACATGCAAATGCACTGCTTTTTCAAATAGAATAAAAAAGCAATGTAAAAAACACATCTAACAAACCTATCATATAAATAAGACGTAATGTTATTTGACCAATAAGATATTTAATCATGTTCTTTCATCAGGAAAGAAGAAGGAAAAAAGTAGGCCTAAATAACAGGAGCAGAAATAATGCATTTTTAAGTAGTGAAACAAAGGGGGAAATCGTGGATGAAAATTTAAAACCATTGGATAATATACAGTTATACTCATTTGAAAAGTAATTTGTTCTACATATTTCGGATATTGTATTTAAAAAAAAAACCCACTAAACTGAAGGAAAACTAACAGTGCGCTTTGGTTATTTACACCGGAAGTCGATGTTTCAGTACAAAATTAAGTGCCGGTCGCATAACGCGGAAATGAAAATAATGATCTATTGATGATTTCGACATCATCTAAACTCTGAAAAAAATAGATACGCAGTACAACACTTAAGGAAAACAATGATACATCTTTTCGGTGGTAAACTTCATTATTTTACCCCGTATTTTACACTCAAGTATGCGATGTGGCCACTGCATTAGTTTAGCCTAAAGCCAAATTTTCGATTGCCACTACGATCTCACGATCGCACGATCGCACTTTATCAACTTTCTTGTAAAAAAAACCAGCAAAGTTCAATTAAACCTGATCAATTCATAATTGAACTAACAGGAGACAGCATTTATTTTACTCAGAATGGTGTATATGAAGGGTTGCATGACAAAACGCACTATATCCAAATTTGTCAAGTTGAGATATTTGGCAGTTTTTAAAGGCAGGCCTTGTAGCAGATATTCCTTATTTGTACTTATACTAAAAAAATGAGAACATTAAAGCTTTCTTAAAAACACAAATCACCAAATCAATGTTTGATATCATATTTACTGGACCATTTTTTATATTGACTGTTTTGACAAAACGCATTATATCCAGCGAAAGGCTATTTCACAAAACGCACTATATCCGTTACCTAGCAAAAAAACTATTTAAAGTTGTCTCAATACTATTTAAAATTCACTGGATTCACAGCAGATCTCCAACGAAGAATACAAAGCATGGAGATGAGGTGCTACAGAAGACTTCTGGGCATTTCCTATACCCAACACATCACCAACGACGAAGTCCGACAGACCATCACACAAGCCATTGGACAACACGATGACCTGCTCACAGTGGTGAAGAAACGGAAACTCCGATGGTATGGCCACGTCACCAGATCATCAGGCCTTGCAAAGACTATTCTGCAAGGCACAGTGCAAGGAGGTAGAAGAAGAGTGAGACCGAAAAAGAGGTGGGAGGACAACATTCGAGAACGGACTGGTTTGACACTGAGCGAAGCGATCAGGGCTGCTGAGGACAGAGAAAGATGGAGTATGCTGGTTAAACGATCATCTGTGGTGCCCCTACGACCTTCGGGTTACGGGACAGGATAGGATAGGATAGGATTGGAATAATTATGTAAAGTAAAGTGCAAAGATTATAAGTTTATAGACAATAATAACACAATGCTAACCATAATAACTAAAGGTAATACACCTGACTATTAATCAATTATTTTCACCACTGATATTAATTTACTAAATATAATAATAGGCTATTGATATTAATGATAGGGATGATAATATTATTATTAACAAGACTTGAGCAATCAATATGAATAAGAAAGCGAGTGGTCCTGATATGACTTTAATAGTTAACCGCACTTTTGTGTTAACAGAAACATTATCTGCAGTTAAAATAAACTCGGTCACACTTTATGTAGCGCATGTCCTACTCCCCTCCCCATCTTTGTCACATCGTATTGGTCGCCTCCCCGCCCTCTTTTCTAGCCTAGGTGTTACGCAATTTGTGAACAACCCGTAATAATGATGTTCAACAAACAAAAAGCTGATCTCGCCTTGTTTAAGGAATCATAAAACTTCTCTTGATTTAGAGCAAGGTCTGTGGGTGTCAGGTTTGCTGCCAAGCAGCCTTTGCACTCTGCATTGTCATTGTGTGAGTAGGCAATGGCTGGGATTTTGCCACCACTGGAATGACGTGCTCGCTTCATTATTTCTTTTTTGTGTGTAGTCTTATCCTTCCGTTTTCTCCTCCCTCCAATTGTCAAATTAACTTCTTCCAAACTGTCATCAAAGTTATCCATCATAAATTTTGACGGATGGCTCCGTTTTATTAAGATTATAAATCAAATGTGCTAAATAAATCGCTTTGTTTACACTTATCAACAAGACTGGAGGTGTGGCCGGATATAACACTTTCGGGCGATCTGATTGGCTGAACGGATATAGAGCGTTTTGTCAAAAAGAGGCCGTGGCTCATAGCGCGTTTTGTAAAGAACTGTCATGTTTCGCTGGCCGTTAGTAACGGTTATAGCGCGTTTTGTGAAGAAATATTTTTACAGGCAGTTGCAGCTATAGGAGCTGAGTGTGTCAAGGGATATAACTCGATTTTGTTACTTTTGGCATATAGCGCGTTTTGTCATGCAACCCTTCATATTCACGTAATTGTTAGCTGATATCCGAACCAGAACTTTAACATCACATCGTCCGCCATTACCGGTGCAAATCGAACTCTCCTGACCTTTTAAATCTCACGTTGTCGCGTCGACAGGTCATGAATACATTAACCTTATAGGTCATTGGAACGAGAATGAATTTATCTTTCGGTTTTTGCTAGGAATGACATATTTTCCGACGCTAGATTTCGTAAAAAAATTGAAAAAACTGCGTTGTTTTTCAGAAAAAATACAAAAAAAAGCTAAAATAGTGATGAAAAAGACGAGGCATATTCAAGAACTATTTCTTCACATCGTGCGCTTTAATTTGATACTAAAAATAGCCTAGAACAGCGTGTGTCGACTGCTTGAAAACTTTTGAAAACGGTCAAGAAATATCGCTCTGTTCGGCTGTAGTTAAAAATGGCCGGCGCTCGCTTTTTAGACTGCGTTAGCTACCCTTCTGTTCGTTGTTGGTACACATTATTTCAGACGTTAACACACAAATAAATAGAACACATAAAAAGTACAAGAATTACTCTTTATTAAAATACAAACGGCATGAATGAAAGCTTGCCAGATTGCAAGATAGAGCAAGATAAAAATGGTAAAAATTGGCTATTTTTATGCATGGTTGCGCTGCACGTAGTAAGGCTGGTACTACCTACTATGTTATATGTGGTACAGTAATCCAAATTTACTGGTAGTTTATATGTCCTAAAATTCAGCACTGAAGTAGGCTTATTTTAAACATTATCAAGAAACTTAACACATAGTTGCTGTGATAATGGTATGATGATAGGATGGTATTAATACTAATAATAGTGATGACGATCATGATTATAATGATGTGTTACTTGTTTTGCACATTACATTAGATCAAAGCACTGTGTCAGGCTTTAACTCCTTGAAGTCGTGCCGGAAACGGTGCTACGGCACCAGCGGTACCTCGGAGGAGCGTGCCGCTTTTATGTGTACGTCAGGTGTTCCCTTTTTTTTATAACCGAAAATGAGTACCAAGGGACCTAAGCAATACCCATACTTGAAAGGGGTCTTTTTAGAGTAGATTGCTTCCCTTTGACCATATTTTTGACAAAGTTTCTCTTGAGATATCGCGATTTTTATAAAGCTAGCAACTCATTGTTTACAAAATGGCTTCCTGTTTTGAACGCCGATTTTTGGGAAAATTTTGTTTTAGTTATGTGACAAATGCCTCTTCAGATTGTGCTTTCATGATTATTTTTGTGTAAAATTCATTTCTACAGTGTTTTTATAAAAACAAGAGACTCAAATATTTTCATATAAAAAATCGGTGCAACATATAGGTATTGTGCTTCTTATTAAAAAAAAAAGTGTTTTTTGGCAAAAGTGATGTGTTTTTGGTGCAAAATATTTTTTTTCTGGAGGATTATAGCACATTGGTGGTAAGTGAAATTAAAGATACATACTTAAGCTTTCATTTGCAATTTATTTTATGTTTCTATGTTGTCTAGTACATTTGGGGTGATTTTTTTAAAAATAGCCTAAATTCCTGCGACTATGGAATGATGCCGAGTCTGGCACTCTGCGACTTCAATGAGTTAATGAGGTACAAGTGCAAAAATGCACTTGTATGATGTCTGTTAATTTGGGAATTGTGTTTCCTGCACTTTTCTGACTGAAGTCTGACTTCAGTGTTATTTTCTTAGTGATGAGGTAGGAAGTAATCAGGCAGTTCACCCCCCACCCCCTCCTCCATTTTCTCTCCCAAACCCCATTCCCACCTTTTTTATCTTCATCTTTGAAAGTTTTATAGTCCATGCTTTGTATTCTTCGTTGTAGATCTGCTGTGAGGGTCCATGTTTTGCAAGTGTATAGGAAAGTATTATAGTCCATGCTTTATATTCTTCATTGTAGATCTGCTGTGAAGGTCCATGTTTTGCAAGTTTATAGGAAAGTGTTATAGTCTATGCTTTGTATTCTTCATTGTAGATTTGCTGTGAAGGTTTTGCAAGCGTATAGGAAGATGGAGATGACAAGGGAGAGCAGCAGCCTTATCTTGGAATGTAGACTGATGGTCTTGTCTTTCCAAATGGGCTTCAACCTTGCCAGGGCAGCAGTTGTTTGTGCTATCCTGGAGAGGACTTCCTGTCAGGACGCGAACTTGTTTTTTCCAAAGTAGTTCCAGTCATTCGCCGAAAATGGCAATTATCAAAGTCGAACAAAGCTCTCCGAGTCGAGCGAATCTATCCGATGTTTTACGAACGAATGCTTGCAGGACTACGTGAAACGTCCCTGCATAAAAATAGCCGCTGTTGTATCTAGATATAATTCTGTTTCGATCTGCACAGCTGCAAGCTGTAAGTCAAGTCGAGATTCACATTTTGAAGCAGTTTGTATTATTATTATTTTATGATGATTAATGTACTGACACAATTAGTAATAAAGAGCTGAATACTACATCACACATAATGCACACATATAACGATATTTCACATCTATATCAATAATAAAACCAAGACACAATTGTAAAGCTCTATGGAAACGTTGATATCCCTTCAACACAACAAGGCAGAGCAAGTTTATAATGGTCTCAAAAAACTGACATTTTTATTGCAGGCACCAAACAATTATTTATTGAACTAATATTACTCTTTTTAACTGATACAGTGAATTTGTTTTATGTATTTTAATGAGAAACGCGTATAAAGACATGTTGCGTGGCAGGCGGACATTTCCATAAATCATCTGAAAACTTTGGTTAATTGATAAGAAAAAATAACCAGTTACACCATCTGAATATTTCAGGCTACACCCAACTTCAGCAAAAACAAACAAAATGTCGCTGACCAAATTTACACCATTGAGCACGCACAGCAGCACACTATTTTTTAAAAAAAAGTAAATAATGATAATAATAACAACAAATAATAACAAACAAAACTAAATAAATAAATAACTTAAAGTTTTTACTAATTAAATGTGCTGCTTACTACTACTACTACTACTGCTATTAGCGAAGTTATGGCCTTGATTTTGTGGTCCTGATTCAGCTCTTTGCAGTCCAATGGACCCTGTAAGCAATGAATAACCTAACAAACTATTTAACTCTGATCTCGAGTTATGAAAAAAAAAAAATTTCGCTTGGCTTACTCGTCCTTCTACGGAAATTTAAAGATTCGAATACTACAAAGTATAGGCCTAAATTGTATTACAGTGATCGTCCTAGGGATTTGCAAAACCGGTACGACGTCACAGTAAACAAACCCACTCGAACGCAAACCAGTAGGCCAGTCATGGAAACCGGTATGACCCATAGCAAAGCTTAATAATGCGTCACTATTTTATATAAGTAGATGGCGACTCTGTTAATGCACTTTCTGTTTCATTAGAAACATTTTCGTCTTCACATAAACTTCTTTTATCGCCCCTCTCCCCCTTAGCAAAAAATGAAAAAAGATTTTTGCTTCTTCATTATTACTAGCCTATCTGCCACACGCCAGTGCAGCCCTGCGTAAAACTCGTACTCTCTGCCAACATGTGCAAGCTATTTTTAGCGAAGCTTGGAGCCGCGCGCGGCAAATCCAGATGCAGACGCCAACCCCATGCTCTCTGCAATACACAGCTATGAGGAAACGTATGGCTCATCATCCTATTTTTGTGTACTAAAAGTGATCGTTTTATGTGGAATATCCTTTGTATTGTGATAATGGTTTGCATTTAGTTACTTCCATATCTGTGTTTTGTGGTAGCATAATCTATAACCACGAAGTCGATTTGGTTTGTGTTATATTTAAGTCGATTTGACGGCACTAGCTGTCCGATCCTGCACTGTAAGCTTACTAGCAGTGGACCGGTTTTACGTTTTCGAGTGTGTATACGTGTACATTGTAATTACACATTTGAATCCCTACAATGTTCACCATTTGAAGCACACTTAGTAAAAAGTTTGAACTTTCTGGTGATGTGGTCGACATTAAAAAAGCTCGTCTTGTTTTTGATTGCTGGCCGTTGTAAGTGCAGCGAATTTACGAAAGTCTCGTGGTGCTAATGGTGCAAGCTATAGGCACACAATTGCATGTAGCGCAGCCGCCCGGCCAGCATCTTCACTGTGCGTGTGTGATGTGTTACCGCGTACCGCAATTCGTTTCCAGCGCGTGTATGCTTTGATTGTCTTTATTGGGTTTTGTTTATTCTTGAAACACACTGTGTAGATTGGATGCGTAGGTGGGGATTTGGGCTGGGTTTACATGGAGAGCAGGGAGGTGAATGAATGCACGCTGAAGTCAACACCCTAAAAAGGAGAGCATGGGGCTTGAGAAATAAGGCAAAACAACTTCACTTGTTAATGAAAGAGCAACAGATAAAAACTTCACCCATGCTGCTGACCACCCCCCCAAAAAAATAAAAAGGATGGAAATACAGGTTACACCCTCCCCTTAATTATTTCCTCTTTTTTTAGACAGAGACTGTAGATTAAGGCTGGGTTTACATGGAGAGCAGGGAGGTGAATGAATGCACG
Source organism: Oncomelania hupensis (assembly GCA_036898135.1). Taxonomy (NCBI): domain Eukaryota; kingdom Metazoa; phylum Mollusca; class Gastropoda; order Littorinimorpha; family Pomatiopsidae; genus Oncomelania; species Oncomelania hupensis. The sequence goes on along the minus strand of JBAHVR010000282.1, from coordinate 25,793 downwards.
CTGAAGTCAACACCCTAAAAAGGAGAGCATGGGGCTTGAGAAATAAGGCAAAACAACTTCACTTGTTAATGAAAGAGCAACAGATAAAAACTTCACCCATGCTGCTGACCACCCCCCCAAAAAAATAAAAAGGATGGAAATACAGGTTACACCCTCCCCTTAATTATTTCCTCTTTTTTTAGACAGAGACTGTAGATTAAGCAATTCTAGACAGAGAAAGACATTACATACACTACCGTGAGAAAAAGAAGAATAGTTTATAAGGTTTACTATTTAATATTACTAGAACTTTTCTAAAACTATAATTTGCATACATCGTTGTGGCGTTTTCTTGGTGAGGCATTTGTTAATTGTCTTTGTTGAGTCTACCCGGCCCTGTATCTACCACTTCCAGTACAGTAGTGAAGCTTGGTCAGTGTGCCCCTTTTGTGAAAGTGACATTTATGAAGGTGGTCATTGTTCAATGTACTGTACCAGCATAACTGAATCGCTTGGTCAGTGGGCCATGTTGAGTGACAGTGACATGTATAGTGGCTAATGTTCAATGAACTCTTACTTCATGACTGAATCGCTAATCAGTGTTCCGTGTTGTGTGACAATGACAGTTATAGTGATTATTTATTCAGGATATTCCTATCACTAGCATGACATAAGCTTAGGTGAGTACAATAAATTTTTTTCCCCTTGTTATTTTGTTCTGTGACGTTTCCTACACGCACTAGGTTATATCGAAAAACACACAACCATTGTCACGCACTGCATAGGCATGCCTAACATATGTTATTAAATGTTGCATATCTCTTCCCTCCCCCCCCCCTTTCTTTCTCTCTCTCTCTCTCTCTCTCTCTCTCTCTCTCTCTCTCTCTCTCTCTCTCTCTCCATAAAGTGAATGAATGTCTCCATTGAAAAAAGAACACAGGTCTTTTTTGTGTGCATGTGTTAGACTTCCTGTGACTTTTATTTACACGCACTAGATTATCGCGAAACACAATACACATTCTACATGCGCTGTATATGGATATGATGACTGATATGTTATTAAATGTTTAATCTCTCTCTCTCTCTCTCTGTCTGTCTCAAGTGAATGCAGAGCTGCCAAGTGCTACGCTTTGGGCATAGTTTGCAACGCTAGAGTTGACTTGGCTACGCTGTTACGCCCGGTCTCGATTTGCTACGCCCGGTCAAATTTTGTCTAGCGTACCACTTTTTGACAAAAAAGTGGCTATGTAAAACTCGCACAGCAACAGCAAGTCGCCGTGTGACCGTTTTGTATCTGCCGCACGCACGCACACGGAGTCTGTGTTAGCCAATCGGAAAGCGCAGTACAAAATTACCGGAAACGCTTAACCGCCATCTTAGTTCTTCATGGTTTTAGACCGTGTCAGAGTGTGCAGATTTTTACCATTTTCATTTCAACATGTCGAAGCGACCTGCTGGAGCGAGTACAACGAATGAACCGCCCAAGTCCAAAATGCGTCATGCTTGTCAGAAATACCGAACGAAATACAGTGAAACACATCCGTGCATCACTTCTTCAAAAGTCAGTGCCCAGCACGTTAACATTTTGTTGAAATGCTACTCCCAAACGCCATTTTGCTACTCCCAAGTTGCCTTTTTGTTACTCCCGACCAACAATAGCAGTTGGCAGCTCTGTGAATGCATGTCTCCATAGAAAAAAACAACACACGAACACATAACATTTCATTACGTGTTATTTTGCCCTAGTAGTTTGTACTTTGAAATTTGCTTATGTCTCACTTTGTTTATAGCTTTGTTTTGTGAAGTCTTTTAAAACTTGACTGTATTTACTCTTTGTTTGATTGTGTGTTTACATTCAGTTTGTGTGTATGTGTCTAATGTGTTTGTATTATATCAGTTGTGTGTGTAGTCTCTCTCTCTCTCTCTCTCTCTCTCTCTCTCTCTCACTCTCTCTCTCTCTCTCTCTCTCTCTCTCTCTCTCTGTTGTGTGTCTGGCTAGCAGCACAGCTTGCATGAGCTATAGGACATAATTATAGGCCTACCTAGAGCTTGGCGCGATGTTAAAGTAATTATAAGCTTCCAGGCGAGTGCCAGTTGCATAGCTTGTGCTCTGGGTCGCTGGCCGTTTCTCAGCTGGTTATAAGCAGTTCAGCCTGCGTTAAGGGATCCTACGAGGCGGAACTAAAGGTGTTTTTAGCCACAGTCTGAAAGTACTTAAATGAACCGCCGTGGCCACTGTCGCAATACAAACTGACGAGCATGAGGAAAGAAAAAATCGAAAAGTGCGCGAGTTTAATTTATCCGTATTCACGATAGCCTTGCGCCCGCCAATGTTTTTATCATTCTGTATTAATTACCTCAAAGAATATGGCAAGGCTACTGAACGCATTCGCAGGCCTCTCGTCTACACTCCCTAAACACATATAATCAGCGTGGCTGGCTCTCTCTCTCTCTCTCTCTCTCTCTCTCTCTCTCTCTCTCTCTCTCTCTCTCTTTTAATTTCTCTTGTTTTTCTTTCTCTTTTCCTTTATTTTTGAAACCAGTCAAACAAAATAAGAACCGGTAGGCTCTACCGGCTACTGATTTTTCAACCGGTATTTTTATTCTCAAACCGGTAAAAAAAACGGTAATTTCCGATTAAATCCATCCCTGGTATTAATTAGAATAGATATAGTTTATACATTTATTTTCGTATAAAACAAACAATACAGGCCTAATAATTATATTCAACTAATGATGCTTCTTCGCTGCTCGGAGACTGACTTATACTGTTATCATGTAGAATAGGCCTATGTATATAACAGTATCTATGCAGTAAATGGGGAATGAATGCTATTATTAGCCTACTGGTGAGAACTAACAAAATCAAGGGACGCAACAATTAAATATGGTCGATAAAACTTAGGCTCATCTTAACAAAGTTTACCGTTGCAAAATCCTAATCTGTGTAAATTGAACAGAATTAGAAGAAACAGCGATCATTTTATTGTTTAACTAGTCATAGTCATGCAAACATCATTTCATAATGCATCAGAGAGCTTCGTTCGACTTTGGTGATAGCCTTTTTCAGCAAATGACTGGAACTAGTTTGGAAAAAACAAGTTAGCTGTCTGGACCCAGTGTCTGATACAATGGCTCCTAAATTTTGAAGCTATGCACTGTGTTGAGGGATTGGCCATGGACTTTGATGTCCATGTTGATTGGTGTTGTTGGTCATCATTTTGGTCTTCTCTGCACTTATTTCCATTTCATAGGCTCTGGAAGTGGTGTCAAGCCTCTGTACCAGCTGTTTAAGTTCTTGTTCCTCTCCAGCCAATCCATCAATGTCATCCGCAAAACGAAGGTTGGAGATTGCATGCTCTACCCCCTATGCTGACTGTGCCTTCGTGATCTGCAAGGGCATCTGACATGATGCGCTCTAGGAAGATGTTGAAGAGGATTGGAGAGAGTAGACATCCTTGATGCACACCGATTGTTGTTCTGAACCAGTTTCCGATGGCGTTCCAATGGAGGACTGCACTGGTAGCCTTGTATGATGACTTCAATAATTTTAGGGCTGATGTTGTACACTCTCATGGTTGCCCACAGAGCTGCATGCCAGACTCGATCAAACGCCTTTTTGAAGTCTACATACACATGATATAGATGTTATTGGTGCTGTAGGTATTTCTTGCAGATTATTCTGAGGTTCAAAATCTGTTCAGTGGTACTTTACCCTGCCCTGAATCCTGCTTGTTCTTCAGCTATGGTTTGTTCAGCTTGGGGTTTCAACCTGTTGAGTATTATTTTTAGAAGGACCTTGCTGGGATCGCTGATGAGTCTGATGGTGCGGTAATTTTCACACTCCTGAAGGTTACCTTTTTTGGGAAGAGTGATGACAAGTGACTGGGTTCTCTGGACATGCTAGAACTGATGGGTTTCTGTTTGGTGTGTGGTTGTAAAGTTCAGAGCAGTACTCTGTCCATCTATCCAAGATTTCTTGTTCTTTTGTAAGGCATATGCCAGACTTGCAGGCATACAAAACTAATTTAGTAAATGAAAATCTGGCTTTGTAATCCTCTTTCGGTAACTCCTCCTATCCCGAATTAATTCTGTGAATAATTTATAAGTAGCCGCTTGTTCTATTCACCTTTGATATAAAGAATGTTTCACAGGTAAGCATTATTATATTTATAATATGTTTTTAAAAACTTCCTTTACACCAGGTGTCTTTCTATTAAAACGTTAGTGAATAAGTTTATAATGGTATGGAGAGCTTTTTCCCTTGGCAAACTTTCGGTATTACTTCCCCTTTTCATGTTGAGGTTGTGCAGTTCAGTGTTTGCATTGATTGCTCTGTTATGAAGAACGAAGACAGTCCAGTGCTGTGTGAGGCGAAGCTGGGGATTGACAGTGCTGAGGAACCAGTGGTAGACTGGATGAGATTGCAAGCATGGCATGCGCAAGGTGAGTTGGCTCCGGTGTTGAAACATTCATCATTGAACATGGAAACTGGCATTTTACAACTACAGCCAATACAGGACAGTTAAGATCAACATCGTGGTATCAACCTGTACAAAAAAATATAATTTCCACGCCAGTCAAAAGGAAAGCTCTGTCAGTCTCGTATTAATTACTGTTATGTGAATTGAATGGCTCATTGTTTATTTTGTCCTTGTTTAAAATGTATTTTACTGCAATGTAAATTGTGTTTTTTTTTCATTTGAGATGTCACAAAGTGGTGGCAAATGTTAACATCAGCGCTCCTTGAAGAATGGTACGGGACTACCACGGAAAAGGATTAAAATAAATGTCAGGTTTAGCACACCCACACCCTGACACCAACAAAATAGTTTGTTTTTTTCCTGACCTTTTGTGTGGACTGTGCAGTGAATGCTGAGTGCTGATCTTAACTACGGCAACATTGTTTCTGCAGGATTTGTTTAATTGGAAGTAGTGAAATAGACCAGTTCGTTGTTCATCCTTGATTGCACTTTGGAGGTTTATTTACTGTATCACCTGTAATATTTAGGTGGGAGGAAAACATATAAGTTTTCATGTGATGGCTTTCCAGTTCATCATTATGCTTGCTGTCAGGAAATATTCACATGAAAGCTGTTATTTTTTTTTAGAAATTGCAGGAAGAGAAAGCCATCGTGTTTCTCACAGCAGCAGTGAACAGATTGTCAGAGGTACCGCTAATGTGATTGGCAGTGAGTTCAACATAAAGGAAGAATCAGAAAGCAAAACATCTCCTGACAGTGACATGATGGAGCCACACATCCCACTGTTGTGTACAGTTAAGACAGAACCTGACTGTAATACTGATGAATATGGTAAGTATTAGCGTATATAAATAGTCAGGGCTCCCCATCTGCAGTAAATCTAAGGAGTGGAATCACTTTCATTTTATAATTTAGAGGATTTTGTTCTCTCCTTGTTAAGCATTTTAATGAGCGGGAAAAAGCAGATGGAAGTATGTCATGATTGATGGTTTCGTAGTGAAACAAGGGAAGTAACCTCAGCATACGATGCCATCACAAATTTACATCACATCAAACTATGTCACTTCCCAATCGTAGCAAGATGATTTAGGAGCTTTGTGATGGGTTGATAGTGCAAAAGATAAACCAGTGAACATCGAGCTAATTTAGTCCCATGGCCGTGTTAATTTTTGAAAGGAATATACCTTCAGGATCTTTTCACGCTGTATATTGTTTTTTTCAGACATGTTTTTTGCACCAATTGTAACATTTAAGACCTATTCTTCACAGCTGATCAGCGATTCTAAGGCGTGATTTTGATGGTCTTAAGGCGTGATTATTTCCAATCTCAGCATAATGGAGAACTCTGATAGGACTTCATCAAACTATTTTGTGATTGCTGGATAGTAGTGGTTAGCGCTTTGAAAAACTCTCTGAGCTTATAAGTGAGCTATATAGAAGTCATTTCTTTCTTTTTTCTTTAATGCTTGTCATAATTTTTGTGTGTGTTTTTGTTTGTTTGTTGTTAAAACTGTATTGCGATTGTAACTGAAATGCTTTACAGTTTTGCTTCTCTAGATCTCACTTAAGTGTATTACAGGTTGTGAGCTAAATAAATAACTTGCCTTATGTGCCAGTGAACGAGTGTTTAATTCCAGAAGCGTCAAAACCAATTTTTCATTGAAGTAAACTGTTTTTAGTGATTACAAGTTGGTATGATCCACACAGGAGTATGGATGTGAGGTACATTACATGATTATTGCTTTAGGTCCAGCGGACTCTTCCGAGCCAAATCTGGAACAGATGGATGTGAGTGACAACAACTGTTCCATTTTATCATCCACTCTGGCACTCACCCAAGATGTGTTTGCCGATTTCTTTGTTACAGAAAGCAGTGGGCCATTGGACACGAAAACAGTATGGGTGAAGACAGAGAGATATGTGGATATACATCCAATGGAGCCTGAGGTAATAGTCCAGCTTAAGGTCTCTTATACAATGGTCCTGAAGTAATGGTCCAGCTTGATGTCTCTTATACAATGGAGCCTTAGCTAATAGTCCACCTTGATGTCTCTTATACAATGGAGCCTGAGATAGTCCAGCTTGATGTCTCTTATATAGTGGAGCCTGAGGTACTAGTGCAGCTGCAATAATCATGTAATGTAATAGTCCAGCTTGAGTCCAACTTGATGCCTCTTTTACAATGGAGCCTGAGCTAATAGTCCAACTTGATGTCTCTTATAAATGGAGCCTGAGCTAATAGTCCAGCTTGATGTCTCGTATACAATGGAGCCTGAGCTAATAGTCCAGCTTGATGTCTCTTATACAATGGAGCCTGAGCTAATAGTCCAGCTTGATGTCTCTTATACAATGGAGCCTGAGCTAATAGTCCAACTTGATGTCTCTTATACAATGGAGCCTGAGCTAATAGTCCAGGGCCCGTATGCACGATGGGCATTTAAAAGTAATGGTCATTAGTACTAACCCATCGGTTATTAAACTGACCAGTTTGAGCGAAATCTAATTGGTATGCACGTTGCAAAAAAAGCGCGCCGTTAGCTAACAACAACTTATTTTTAGATTGGAGGGAATCCTTTCCGCTTTTACGATTATAAGCATGCGCAATGCGTAGTTGTGGTTAAAGATTGTAGCAAAGATGGAGGCAGAAAAAAAACGTGCTCGACAAATAAATTTCTCAGCAGAGGAATGTAGCGTTCTGTACGAAGAGTACAGAATGCATAAGGAATTGTTGACGGCAAGCCAAACCAAAGCCGTCATTACTTCGGCACAAACGTCTTGAAACGTGCCAGTGGCGAAAAATCTTAAAGCAAGACAAACTTGCAACACTGGCGGTAAAGTTCCTTGTCGATTCGATACTTCAATTGCATCCCTAATTTCATCCGTCAAAGACAGAATATCTTCACGTCTAAACCTGAATTTATCGTATAGTTCTACGTCATCGTAGCGATCTAAAGGATTATTGCGATCGCGGAAAATTCTGTTTCGGCGCAAAATATTACGTCTTTGGTTAGCAAGCTAAACATTCACCGCCATCTTGAAACCGCACGGTAGTTGGCCAGTTAGGCTCGCTAATGGAGGGGTACCGCAGAATTAAATTTAATGTACGATTAGGCAGCTAATGTAGGTCATGCATACCGCTAACAGCCAAATAATGTTCTAGTTAGACAAACTGACCCTTTAGCACAGATAATGGCGCGACATGCATACGGGCCCAGCTTGATGTCTCTTATACAATGGAGCCTGAGCTAATAGTCCAGCTTGATGTCACTTATACAATGGAGCCTGAGCTAATAGTCCAGCATGATGCCTCCCTGATGGCCTGTCTTATTTGGAAGTTTCGGGGAGGTTCTCAATCCCAAACGTAGGTTATTGAACCTATTGGATCAAAAAAAAGTTCAGGAACCTAGGTTCTGGATCTGAGAGCCTAGAAAAAAATTTTTTGAACCTCCCCGAAACCTTTCAGGCCATTCCAGCACTTACATTAACTGTGTGGTACAGTCATTACAGCACTTCAACACATTAACTCTGTGGTACAGTCATTACAGCACTTCAACACATTAACTCTGTGGTACAGTCATTACAGCACTTCAACACATTAACTCTGTGGTACAGTCATTACAGCACTTACATTAACTGTGTGGTACAGTCATTACAGCACTTCAACACATTAACTGTGTGGTACAGTCATTACAGCACTTCAACACATTAACTCTGTGGTACAGTCATTACAGCACTTACATTAACTGTGTGGTACAGTCATTGCGGCACTTCAACACATTAACTGTGTGGTACAGTCATTGCGGCACTTCAACACATTAACTGTGTGGTACAGTCATTGCGGCACTTCAACACATTAACTGTGTGGTACAGTCATTACAGCACTTCAACACATTAACTCTGTGGTACAGTCATTACAGCACTTCAACACATTAACTGTGTTGTACAGCCATTACAGCACTTCAACACATTAACTCTGTGGTACAGTAATTACAGCACTTCAACACATTAACTCTGTGGTACAGTCATTACAGCACTTCAACACATTAACTCTGTGGTACAGTCATTACTGCACTTCAACACATTAACTCTGGTACAGTCATTACAGCTGTTATTCAGCAGCTTAAAGAAATCTTTTTCAAACGTAGATTGCGCTTGTTTTCTGAGCTCTGTGTTTTTATTGATGTACCCAGCCAAGACGTTCGTTTGTTTAAAGTATAAAAGCTTATGAATTGCTGTGCACTTCATGCCGTGTCTGATGCAGAACTGCAAGTTTCTGTAGTGGCAGACGTAATTAGATTTATTATAGAGGTTGGGAATAAGTTTAAGTTGCTTGTCTGTACCATGCAATCTTTCTGGTGCTAATGGGTAATCATTATGTAGGTCGTGTAAAGCATTGGGATACTCTAGGTCAACTTCGACAATAAACCCTATAGTATGATCTTTAGGGTGATTTAAAATACTGTTTAACCAAGTCAAGTTTGCGGGGTTTGGATTAATATGTAATTTGCAATCTGAAACCGGCAAAAGCTCACTCATTGCCCAGCCGTATAAATTGTTAGCATCAAAGTACATTATATAATTAGTCATAGTGCTTCAGGTATTTATTGTTGGCTTTACAGTAGTTATGAGCTGCCACACTTATTCCTCCACGAATGCCCGACTCAATCATTGTCATCATTACCTGGTCAGTTATGAGGTCAATTTTAGAACCACTAAGTTTTAAGAAAGCATCCCAACTCATTCCCGGCGAAGAAATGTAATGAGAAGGGTCGAGGGAGTAATGATGTAAACTCGTTTCTCTGTATTTTTCAAACACATCAGCCAACAAACAGACGTCGGCTTTTAAATATATGTCGTGGTAGTCACCGAGGTTTTTACATCCGAGTGCATTCCAGACATTCTGCGCATGCCGGAAATCGGTATCACTAATAAAAGTTTTATTGAGTGAAAAATAGAAATTTTCTTTAGGGGGTAATTCTAGTTCTTCAAACACTTCCCAAGAATCCATGTTCTCATAAGGATACACGCCTTTCCGAATAAGTGTAACGTCTGGAAAATATTTATTAGTGATAGGATAGCTGGGTAAGTTCTTAGCTAGTGTTTCTAAACTGGAAGACAAATGTTGAAAGCTGTCGTAAAACTTTAATTTATTCAGAGTGAACGTTTTATATTTTTCTTCTGTCTCGGCAATACATGACACTCTGTATGCGTTCGTCACTGCCTGCATGATTAAATGGGAGTCGTAATTTGGAAGATTGTGAATGAAAATAGGGAGAGAGAAATGTTTGATTCCATAGTCTAAGTTGCATTTCTGATGAGCTGCACCTCTAAATGCCCCGGTTATATGACAATGATCTCGCACTCTTTGGGACTTCGTGTCCTTCGGGTCAAACTCATTATTACAAATGTGGCAATGTGTAGCTGCTTTAAAATTATGGGAGTCAGATTCAGTAAATATCATGGGCGCTGGATTATCTAGCTGCAGTAAACACTGCAGTACAACTTATGTTAATCTGATGAATAAAAATTGATGCAACAAGCAGTAAACACAATTTGTATATTTTGTTCATCTCATCTAAGAACTTCCGAGCTGCGTCAGGCCCTCTGTAAATTACCGGCTCTGTATGTTGTCCGTCGGCTCTAACAACTACATACCCGAAACTGCAGACTTCGTGAAGGTGTGTAAGGAATGAATTAGGCGTACAAAATCCTTGTGGGCCTTGGTATTTTAAAATCAATGATTCGAAGTCAGCATAAACTATATGAGGCTGCTTGAATTGTTTCAACACATTAACTCTGTGGTACAGTCATTACAGCACTTCAACACATTAACTCTGTGGTACAGTCATTACAGCACTTACATTAACTGTGTGGTACAGTCATTAAAGCACTTCAACACATTAACTGTGTGGTACAGTCATTACAGCACTTCAACACATTAACTCTGTGGTACAGTCATTACAGCACTTACATTAACTGTGTGGTACAGTCATTGCGGCACTTCAACACATTAACTGTGGTACAGTCATTGCGGCATTTCAACACATTAACTGTGTGGTACAGTCGTTACAGCACTTTAACCCATTAACTGTGTGGTACAGTCATTACAGCACTTCAACACATTAACTGTGTGGTACAGTCATTACAGCACTTCAACACATTAACTCTGTGGTACAGTCATTACAGCAATTCAACACATTAACTGTGTGGTACAGTCATTACAGCACTTCAACACATTAACTCTGTGGTACAGCAATTACAGCACTTTAACACATTAACTGTGTGGTACAGCCATTACAGCACTTCAACACATTAACTGTGTGGTACAGCCATTACAGCACTTCAAAACATTAACTGTGTGGTACAGTCATTGCGGCACTTCAACACATTAACTGTGTGGTACAGTCATTACAGCACTTCAACAAATTAACTGTGTGGTACAGTTATTACAGCGCTTCAACACATAACTGCATGGTACAGCCATTACAGCGCTTCAACACATTAACGGTGTGGTACAGTCATTACAGCACTCAACACATTAACTGTACTGATAATTGTTGTAAAGTAATATAGTCTCAAATTGATTTCAGGAGCCACATGACTCAGAGTTGTCTAAAGTGAAGACAGAACCTGACAGTGACTCAAAGGGATACAGTAAGTATGTTAATGTTTCATATTTAGCAATTATTGTCATGTGTTATCTATATAGTGATTTTAGCTTAGCTGCTGTACAGTTTCACCTTTCTAGACCTAAAGTATAGAATAGGCTCTGAGCTAAGTTACATGCATGTGTGCCACCGCCAATGAAGGGTTCAGTTCTACTACGGGAGGAACATTTCTTATGGGTGGGAGTTTTTTCCGATGTGAACCCCATATTCAAACTTGATTGATTAAAAACTTCTTTTTTGTTTTATGATTACATTTTAAAAAGGTAATAAATACAGATTAATAATTGTATTATACAGGGTGGAGAATTTTCCTCGGATCCGCGGATTTCCGCGCAAGGCAATTGCATTTCCGAGAAAAAAATATTGTTCCGAGATTTAGGCCTACAAATCAAGATTCTTAACTTTTTTTTAAAGGCATATGCATAAAACATTCTTTTTGTTGTTGTTGTTTCTATTCATGTTTACTTTGTGGTTTTTGCCTTCAGGAGAGGCCCTAAATTACTTTCAAAATTGCATAAAATTATTTTCTTCCAGGGGGCTTCGCCCCCATGGACCCCCTACCGGGGCTTGGCCCCCGTACCCCACCGGGGTATAAGGCGGCCCCTGGGCCCCGGGCCGGATTTCAGAGATTTCTTGATTCAGTTGTTCTCCACCCTGATTATAATAGTGGATGCTAACTGCCTTATTATTAAATCTGACTCAAAGAGTGGTGATCTGTAACTAACATACATGTTCACATGCTACACACACTCCTTCCGAAGACTCAAAGAGTGGTGATCTGTAACCAAAATTCATGCTCACATGCTACACACCTACCAACACAACAAACACACATTCATCTCTCAAACCTATTGTAATTTTGGGAGATTCAAAAAAAATATTTTAATTGACTGCATGCAACAGGGTGGACACAGAAGTACCTGGAGAAAACATTTGATTGCCTGAAAAGTCTTGTATCTAAGTCACAGAAGTTCATCCTCTGCAGGGTTTGAACGTTGGACCTTTGTCATAGAAAACCACAGTCCTAACCATTTGTGCTCCTGCTATCACCCTCTCATCCATAATACATTTGATTAATTCTTTGTTACAGAAACCCCTGACCCATTTCAAACAAAGATGGTGTGGGTGAAGACAGAGAGATTTGTTGACATATTTCCAGTGGAGTCTGAGGTAATAATGAAACTTGACTTTTCTTTTACACATTTTCAACACAACTATTTGGTACAGTAATCCAAATAATAATAATAATAGTATTACTACTACTATTAATAATAATAATAATAATAATGGATGCTATATACAGTGGTGCCTCAGGTTACGAATGCCTCATGTCATGGAACATTTGGGGTTAGGAACAACAACTTGAAAAATGTTTCGTCTGGGTTAGGACAAATTTCCCCCTTTCATAGTTTGTTGCTGCACAAAGATTCCCAGTGGGCTGATCCCCTTGATAGTTTGTTGGTGCACACAGATTTCCAGAGGGCTGATCCCCTTAATAGTTCGTTGGTGCAGAAACAGACCTGCCTACCGTTACGATTTAGGCGTATTTTGTTACGATTTTCAGCCCTTACTACGATTTTTACGATTTCCCTATTTTACTACGCTTTTCCGAACGCAAAACTACACATTGTACGAAAACTTCCTTATAAGGAGATGCTAGACTCGGAACTGAAAATGAAGGCTTGTGATTAGTCGAGAACGGTCACGTGACCTGTTCGGGTCTAAGGTACGGTAACTTCCGTTTGAACTACAACCGGGCTTGTGATTAGTCGAGAACGGTCACGTGACCTGTTCGGGTCTAATCTACGGTAACTTCCGTTTGAACTACGACCAGGCGATTTGTGTTGTTTACAATCGATTTGCGCTTCATAAATGGAAAATCAAGACATGAATGGAGCAAATAATAAGCCTCAGTCATCTGCACCATGCGAAAGAGTGTTTTCAACAGTAAGAAAGAATGCCACACCCCAGAGAGCTTCAATGGGGCAGGATACTGTGGAGGCACTCCTTGTGCTGAAGTCAAGACCTGGGCACTTACTGGACAAGCATCAATATAGTGATCACCAACTGAGCAGCATTAAGAGTGCTTACTACAATTCTTTGAAGAAGTAAAAAATATAAAAACTTTTTTTTTTAATTACTATTTACTTTTGCATCTGAATGATGCTTTTCTGACTCATATACATGAAAGTCATAATAATGAATTCAGACAGTTTATCTACTTTTTTTTAGTTCATTGTTGTGCTTAAGTCCACACCTCCTTATGAAAACTTTTTTCTTTTTTATTTTCTTTTACAACTGAATTATGCTTTTTTTTTTAAATTTTAGTGTACTATGTACATTAAAGTAATAATAATAATAATAATAATAATAATAATAATAATAAAAATAATAATAATAAATTCAGACAGTTTATCTACTTTTTTTGTGTGGTAAATTCATTGTTTGCTTTCTATTTCTTGTCTTGCTGCCTGTTTAATTTACAATTAATTGCAAATGTTGCAAGATTGTTGGTATTATTTGGTGTAGAAATATAATGAATTTAAAGACCGATAGATCGATCGCGGTGTGAATACGCTTTTTACAATTTTCTCTCAAAATGTTACGCTTTTTGTCCCAAGTCGTTACTCCTAAAAATGTGGGGGGTAGGCAGGTCTGCAGAAAGATTCCCAGTGGGCTGTCAAGAAAAACGACAACAAAAAGCCTGAAACTAATGATTCACAAGAGCAAAGAAAGTGACATTTTCCCATCGTTTTTTTTTTGTTTGTTTTTATTCTAAGACAAATAAAATACTTTTTAAAATTTTATTTTACATTAATGTTTGTGGTTGGTTTTCTTCTCTTTATTTAATACAAGTACCCGCATTCTTGGCCTTTTGTCAGGTAAACCACTGGATATAAATAAAAAAAAGAATGATTCCTTTCATCTTGAAACAGATTGCCTCTATTTTATTGATTTCAATGTTTAAGGTTACGAATTTTTCCAGATATACCACTGTAGGCGCTGTTCCCCAAATCACCCATCAGGTTTAAAGCACGGATCTGTAGCAACATACACACTGACATGTTTCACCCAGTGCGGCACACACAACAAACATGTCCATCACTCAAACATGTGGCACACACAACATACACACTGACATGTTTCAGCCAGTGTGGCACACACAACATACACACTGACATGTTTCAGCCAGTGTGACAAACACAACATACACACTGACATTTTTCAGCCAGTGTGGCACACAGAAAAAACACATCCATCACTCAAAGATGTGGCACACACAACAAGCACATCTATGACTCCAACATGTGGCACACACAACAAACACATAATGATGCTGTCTCAAAAGGTGACCAAAAGGAAGCATGCAGTATTTGAACCATAAAAACAAATATTTCGGTTATGTATTAAAGCTTTTTCTTTGCATTTATAAAAAAGCAATATAACTAGGTAATAACATATATCAACATTACACACACAAAGGTTGAAAGAAGTTTTTTATTGCTATTTTTCCACTAAAAATTGACACAATTTTGTTGGCGCGAATGTGACATTCTGTGTGACCTGAAAAAACTCTCGTTTTCAATAAAATTGAGTGAAACAATGAACTTTTTATGTTTGATGTGTTGCATTAATGTTAATTTTTAACTTTAAATGTCTTTCAGCTTTGCAAAACATTTTTATTTATGTTTAGGGGGTTTGTTAAAATGACATGTTCGGTCGTTACCTACTTTGTCTCAACGTTGCTTGCCTTTCTTCTTAGATAGCTAAACATCCATGCTGATTAAATAAGAAACAAATCATTGACAGATTAAACATTACTTATCCTCACTAATTTATGTTTTTTTGTAGGAAAATAATAATTCTTTCATAGTAAATTTATCGTAAATTGAACGTAAGTAATTCCTTTGTCTTTCGGTAACCATCATTTTCAATCCGAAAATTTAACAAATTGATGACGATTAGTACCTTTTCATGCGGAAATAGTTACAGCGAAAGTCTCTTGAGATTTCCGATCCAAAGTTTTCATTCCAAGATGGTGTTTCTCTATCGATTTTGTTTTTTCCTTGTCACGACCGACCACATGTCACGACCAATCAAAGAGTCTATAAATATTGTAAGAAAATATTTTTATCTTAACATAAACTGGTTTATTCTATGTTAAAAATTAAATTACAGATGCTGTTTTACATTTTTCGCACTTGATGCACTGATGAAAACACATGCTTTTAAATTTGCTTTCGTTTTTTACTTTTAGTGATCAAAGACGAAGTGATTCCTTCACTGCTTTGTTTTGCAGAGTTTATTTAAATCTTTCTTGTGCTATATGCAAATGAGTAAATATGCCATTCACCTTTTTTTTTGTTCTACTCAATTTACATTTTAAAAATTCTACTAGTTAATCATGATTTTAGTATTCATTGGATGTGACATGGCGGTTGTGACAAAGACAAAAAAAAGAGTATATGGATGGCACATGCTTATTAAAATAGAACTTATTCATTTATAGTAAAATATCTTATTTCTTGAGATGTAAACTGGCAAATAAACTATGGATGGTATTTATTAAAGTTGTTTTGATTGTTTTCTTGAAAAAATATACTTCATGGTTTGGTCGCGTGCGACAGGACAACATTTTTACTTTAACCTTTTATACTGATAATGATATACTTGAAATAAATTTATACATTTTCTTTAAAACAATAAAAGCATTGTCCTTTTTTGTTTACTTTTTTATGCTGCAATTACTTTTTTCTTCCATGACCACCTTTTTACAAGTACATTCATGATTTCAGTGTTCATTGGTTGTGACGTGTCGGTTGTGACAAAGACAAAATATATAAATATATGGATGGTACATGCTTATTAAAATAGAACTTATTAATTTATAGTAAAATATCTTATTTCTTGAGATGTAAACTGGCAAATAAACTATGGATGGTATTTATTAAAGTTGTTTTGATTGTTTTCTTGAAAAAATAAACTTTATGGTTTGGTCGCGTGTGACAGGACAAAGTTATTTCAAAATTTTGTACTGGTAAATGCTTTATACTAAAAGTAAATTAATACTTTTTTCTTCAATAGTAATATGCTTACTTGGGCTGAGTTTGGAAATTGCTTAGCTGTTATTTTCTTTAATTTATTAAAAAATTTCTTTTGTCCACTGTCACACACGACACATGCCACCTTCACCCCTATTACCAAGTGTCACAGTGGCCAGAGAGAGGGCACTGGACGACCGTCAGACGAGGGATATTTAGAATAATCAGGAAAACGACACAAACACAGGACGCAACAACATGGAACATGAATAACCACAAGAAGTCACTTCTAGCAAATGAAATGCAATTTATATTCAAATTCAGTACAATATGAATGCAACTAATAATATAATGAAAGAACCCTCCCCCCCAAAAAACACATCAAACCATACAAGTTCCAGCAAGGAGAAACAATCTTTATATTGTAGCCACAAACACACTTCTGTGCTTGTAATCCGTTTTGACCATCACAAAACGCGCCGTTTAAAGTGTCACCTTCTTAGGTAATTGTTCAATTGTTCAGAGTGGTTCACAGTTCTCTTAACGACCCGAGGGCTAGTTTGAGAGTGTCAAACAGACAGGAAGGAAACAGAGGCACGGTACTTATCTCTGATACACGCCCTGAAACATGCGTCCGAATCTTGGCGTCGAGCATCCGGGTACTGCCTGCTGAATCCGTCCTTCCCTCTCGTCTCTGAGTGTCCAGACCGAAGGTCTACCCTGGGAAGATAGTTCTGGCCCCCAGTCTGGCGTTGGTGCGTACTGAGTGGTCCGTCGTCACTTGGTCCACCCGTTACTGTCATCCCAGAAGATGGACCCCGCACGCAGTCGCATCCACGACCCCACCGGCGACCGTTAGCTAGCCACTGGCGATAACGTACACGCAGACGAAAGCGTAGATGCAGTGTTATGTGGTAAACATGACGTAGTAGGCCTGCACACCAGGTATAAAGTGTTAAGTTTGTGGGCACACCAACTCCTCTGCACAGTACACACTGCCCCCTCCCACTGTTGACCACCCTCAGCCCCATAATTGTTACCGTTTGCACGAACCTTTTGCACATGAAATATTATCATGATATATAGGCTTACGTTACTCATTAACTATTTTTAACATGTAAACAATAGTTAGCAGCTGAATCATTCATTCAACAACGTCCCTTATGAAAACAAAATATTTCCAACACGAGATCTGAAAATATTAACCCTTAGACAACGTCTGTCTATGCAACAACACACACACAGCATTGAACATACAAAGATTGACATAGAACATTCGACCGATGCTTTTGCCTCCCCTAGCCAACCTCGGTCAATGCCAACAGAACCTGGAAACACACAAAACCCAAACAAACTATCCTACCGTTTGCTTGACTCACCCAACCGGCCTGTGAAGAAAGTTGCAACCTCTTTCCCCTGGCAGAAGAAAACTTCCACTCCTTGAAATTTCCAACGCCACCCGGTACAGCCCTTATTCCCGGCAGCACCGACAATTCCAGTCACTCCCTAGCTGAAGAACAACTTATTCTTCCTAAAGTGTCCAACATCCACACCCCGGTACAGCGCAAAATACCTGGCTGACCCCCTACAACGAAGAGCAACCACCGTCTTCAATGTAGAAAGAGTGACTGACCAACAACATACTTTACTCAGCATAACCACTGGGCTCGGCACGCATGCCGCGCACTTGCCTTTTTCGCCCGCCGGATAAAAGAAATTGTAACGAAAGCACAGGCGCCCGAATCGACTGTGACACCAAGCATATCTCTGTAAACAGAAAAGACATTTTGTTTAAAATGTTATTTTCATGAAATTTAAGCTTAAGACCACACATTAACATCAAGTCTCAGTCACTTTTCAATTTTTTGCTGCAATGTCACATTCCTAGGTTGACCTTTTGAGACAGCATCATATATTACTCAAACATGTGGCACACACAACAAATACATCTATAACTCCAACATGTGGCATACACAAAAAACACATCCATCACTCAAAGATGTGGCACACACAACAAACACATCTATCACTCAAACGTGTGGCACACACCACAAACATGTCTATCACTCCTACATGTACATGTGGCACACACAACATACACATCTATCACTCCTACATGTACATGTGCCAACCACAACAAACATCTATTACTCAAACGTGTGGCACACACAACAAACACATCTATCACTTCTACATGTACATGTGCCACACACAACAAACACATCTATCACTCAAACTTGTGGCACACACAACAAACACGTCTATCACTCCTACATGTACATGTGGCACACACAACAGCCATCTATTACTCAAACATGTGGCACACACCACAAACACATCTATCACTCAAACATGTGGCACACATAGAACATAAGGAATTTTGAGAAATTTGACGCAAACACAATATTAAATGTGAAACAAATTTTACTTATGAACGGACAATCCCTCATTCAACAGATATTGATTAACATACAAAGTCAAAATGGAGATGGTGATGTAATCGCTGACCTTGACGATGATGATGATGAAGGCGATGATGTGTGTGATGGTGATGATGAAGAAGATGCCTACTATGATGATGATGATGAGATTAGCCTTCCTTGACGCCACTACAAAGGGTTGGAACTCCGCTCTCTCAAAGTAACTACAGCGTCGTTGGCTTCCAATTATTTCTGACAGTAATGTTGACCTAGACGACCGATGAACCACGATGAAGACTGCAATGATGATTAACATGAAGCGGCGATTTAAGCGAAAAGGGATGACAATCCTTTCTTCTTCTCCACCCTGTTAGCCTTTGTGGATCACCAGTAGAGTACTTACAATGCGTAGCTGAAAGAAGACGTTGCAGACTCACTCTCGTTAAAATTGCATGAGATGTCAACGACTATGATGCGATCGCAGAGCTCTCAACGTCACTCGAACACGACCGACCTCTAAGCCCAATGGCTCGTGGGCAACTATTCGTGAGGATATTTTGAGGAAAATGCGGAAAGGATCATCAGTCCATTAAAGTTTGGGTACTCAGTACATAGGGTGGACTGGTAATAGGGACACGAAGAAACTCTCCACCCAGACATCCGCAACACCCTTGTGTCCATCAGCGCCTTGTCCCTGGACAGAAACACAGACACATGCCTACATGGCCACTATTAGATGTAGTGTCAACGAGTTATTCACATGGTTTCGTTTTTCATAATCACGTTAAATTTAGGTTTGAAATGCGAACCATAAAATAATGAACTAGATGATTGAAGCAATTTCGATGAATGCAACAACTACCATTAATTCCACCACACTCTACCTCACCCCTCCTTTCTCTCTCTTTCTCTCTCTCTCACTCTTTCTCTCTCTCTCTCTCTCACTCCATAATGCACACACCGAGACAAACATATTCGATACTCACAAGAATTAAGAACTTTCCCTGGTGACTGGTTATTCCAACTATTTCTAGACATGTAACGTATACACAACTTGTTAATCCCATTCTGGGTACCAATTTTGATCGCCACACCAATGAACATCAATACGATGTTACTTGTTGAGATCTCAAAACAAAACATCTAAAGTCTAACTGCCAATACAATTATGGGTTTTTGAACCGTATGAGAACATCTAATCAGATTCATACATAACGCCAACCAACTACACGTGCAAGCCGAAAACTAACGAAAACTGTTATTTGCAACAGAAGAGTGACTATCCTATCCTATCCTATCCTATCCTATCCCATAACTCAGAGGTCGTAGGGGCACCACAGATGATCGTTTAACCAGCATACTCCATCTTTATTTATTTATTTAATCCTTATTATATAGCGCTTTTCCAGCTCAAGAGCTGCTCAAAGCGCTGGCCGATACAGGATCTAACTCGAGACGCCCACCCGCAGCCTTTGTGCGCATGGTTTGACGCCCGTACAACTGAGCACAATCCTGGGCAGCCAGGGATGGGGGAGAAGGACCTAGGTGCATGCTGGGTGTGTTGTCACCGGCACTCACCCGTCTAGGACATGAGCGTCAGGATCTTTTAAGTCCGTTATGATGGAATGTATGCGACACAGACTAGACCTCGGTTTATACTCTCATCCGAAGGAGTAGGAAAACAGGAGTAAAGTGTCTTTCCCAGGGACACAACACAATGGCCCGGCCAGGGCTCGAACCCGGGACCTTCAGATCCGCAAGCCGAAGCACTACCATTCCTTATTTATTCCTTATCTTTCCCTCTTTTCTGTCTGTGAAAAGCTTGTGGGAGTGAAACAAGAGAGTCTGCAGGTGTTGTATGAAAGGCGTGTGGTGCGGAAAGCCAGTTGCATTGTGCTGGATAGCACTCATGTGCTTGCGCACCAATTCCAGCTCCTGCCTTTTGGAAGGCGCCACCAAACACCAAGGGTCAGAACTCTCAGAACGAAAAACAGTTTTATCCCAAAGGCTGTCTCATTACTTAATAAATGACATGTGTGTGTGGCGGGGATGGTGGGGGGGCGTATGTGTGTGAGTGTGTGTTTGCCCAAAATAATTTTATTTAACATTTGCTGTCGTTTAATGTTAGCATGCATAAGTGTAATTATATTCATGTGTGACTGTGCAGTTTTCTCCTCATTGTCATTATGATTGTTGTTATTATTATTGTGATATTTATTCCTTATTGATTGTAATTGTACATCACAATGTAATGTCTTGTAAAAGATAATAGAGTTGTCTTATCTTATCTTTCCCTGTCCTCGGCAACCTTGATTGTTTTGCTCAGTGTCAAACCAGTCCATTCCCTCCATTGGGGTGCCGGGTTTTTTAGTATAAATAGTATCCCCACCTTCTGGAAATTTAGTGCTTTAAATTCCCACTGTCACTGTCTTTCTCATTTGTTCTTTCTCATTCCTGCTCTGTTCTATCAATCTGCTATACTATCTTATTCTTTGCTAGACCAGTCTTCTACCTTTTTTCCTTTTTTTCTTGAAAACTCTTCCGAGACAAAAACTCCGTATTTGTGTGTGAGGTCTGTTGGATCAGCTTGGGAATATTGGACGCTTTCTGCCAGGTGGTCACTAGGGCTTCCTATGATGTTATTATTTAGCAATGTATGTATTTTATATAGATGTGTTGTGCTGATATTTTATAATGTATTTTGTTTTTGTAAACGAGGGTTCGATAAATTAGAGTATATTGTAGCCTCAGCGTCCCCTGCGTGGGATGTCTTTATTGTAAAGTGACCAGCTGGTGGAGTGCCTTTAGTGTTGCCACTAGGGTTGTTTCGGCAGATCTTTTATGCGGATGAGGGATGAGTCCTCTTTCCGTGAAGTAGTGATCTTGATTTTGTGGTCCTGATTCGGCTCTTTGCAGTCTGCTGGACCCTGTAAGCAATGAATAACAACCTAACTAACTAACCAGTCCATTCTCGAATGTTGTCCTCCCACCTCTTTTTCGGTCTCCCTCTCCTTCTACCTCCTTGCACTGTGCTTTGCAGGATGGTCTTTGCAAGACCTGATGATCTGGTGACGTGGCCATACTATCAAGTGATTAGCTATAAAGTAATTAATCCACTTCATAGGCACCCGAAATGCACAATTAATAGAGGTTTGCGACACTGGTTGTTATTGCAAATTAATATATCCTCGTAATTGTCAGGATTGAAGTAGGTTTATTTTAACTATTATCAAGAAACTCAACACATTGTTGTTGTGATAATGGTATAATAATAATAAATTATATTAATACAAAAATTCTAAATATTAGTTAGTCATTGTTTATAGGATCCAGCAGACTGCAAAGAGCCGAATTAGGACCACTTTGATGATGATGATGATGATGATGATGATGATGATGATGATGATAATATTTTTGGTAAATCTTGGTTTTCTTTTTCAGATTCCAAATGCATGTGCTACACAACTGCTGACTGTCAACTCAACACCACAGTCATTGTTGGTCAAGTTCTCTTCTGCCTCAGTCAATCCCCACAGTGAAGTCAGTCTCACAGATCATGAGTGTAGAAGAGAGACAAAGGAGCAACAGAAGACCGGAGAGCAAAAGAAACTTGTGTGTGATGTTTGTAATAAAGCTTTCACTCTTGCTGGCCATTTGAAGGAACATAAGCTTATACATACAGGAGAGAAGAATCATGTGTGTGATGTTTGTAATAAAGCTTTCACTGAGGCTGGCCATTTGAAGGAACATAAGCTTATACATACAGGAGAGCAGAATCATGTGTGTGATGTTTGTAATAAAGCTTTCACTCGGGCTGGCCATTTGAAGGAACATAAGCTTATACATACAGGAGAGAAGAATCATGTGTGTGATGTTTGTAATAAAGCTTTCACTAAGGCTGGCAGTTTGAATAGACATAAGCTTATTCATACAGGAGAGAAGAATCATGTGTGTGATGTTTGTAATAAAGCTTTCACTCTTGCTGGCAATTTGAATAGACATAAGCTTAAACATACAGGAGAGAAGAATCATGTGTGTGATGTTTGTAATAAAGCTTTCACTCGTGCTGGCGATTTGAAGCAACATAAGCTTATACATACAGGAGAGAAGAATCATGTGTGTGATGTTTGTAATAAAGCTTTCACTCGTGCTGGCTATTTGAAGCAACATAAGCTTATACATACAGGAGAGAAGAATCATGTGTGATGTTTGTAATAAAGCTTTCACTCTAAGGCTGGCAGTTTGAAGGAACATAAGCTTATACATACAGGAGAGAAGAATCATGTGTGTGATGTTTGTAATAAAGCTTTCACTCAGGCTTGCCATTTGAAGGTCATAAGCTTATACATACAGGAGAGAAGAATCATGTGTGTGATGTTTGTAAGTAAAGCTTTCACTCTGGCTGGAAATTTGAAGGTCATAAGCTTATACATGCAGGAGAGAAGAATCATGTTTGTGATGTTTGTAATAAAGCTTTCACTCTTGCTAGCCATTTGAAGAAACATAAGCTTATACATACAGGAGAGAAGAATCATGTGTGTGATGTTTGTAATAAAGCTTTCACTCTTGCTGGCCATTTGAAGAAACATAAGCTTATACATACAGGAGAGAAGAATCATGTGTGTGATGTTTGTAATAAAGCTTTCACTCTTGCTGGCCATTTGAATAGACATAAGCTTATACATATAGGAGAGAAGAATCATGTGTGTGATGTTTGTAAGAAAGCTTTCTCTGAGGCTGGCAATTTGAAGCTCCATAAGCTTATACATACAGGAGAGAAGAATCATGTGTGTGATGTTTGTAATAAAGCTTTCACTCAGGCTGGCAGTTTGAAGGAACATAAGCTTATACATGCAGGAGAGAAGAATCATGTGTGTGATGTTTGTAATAAAGCTTTCACTCAGGCTGGCCTTTTGAAGGTACATATGCTTAAACATTCTGGACACAATGTGTGATGTTTGTAATAAAGCTTTCACTAGAGCTGTGTAGAGCACTGAAGTGTCGCACAAACTGAATTGTCGTACGGACGACACTTCAGTTGCGGTGCGACACTTCGGGGTGACCTCGAACACTGAAGTGTCGCACGAGACGACAGTTCAGTTTGTGCGACACTTCAGTGTTTGATGTCAGATATAAACTGTCGCATTTTGACAAAGTGCACATGATGATTTTGATGATGATTTTGATGATGATTTTGATGATGATTTTGATGGTGATTTTGATGGTGATTTTGATGTTGATTGTGATGGTGATTTTGATGGTGATTTTGATGATGATTTTGATGATGATTTTGATTTTGATGATGATTTTGATGATGATTTTGATGATGATTTTGATGATTTTGATGATGATTTTGATGATGCTTTTGATGATGATTTTGATGATGCTTTTGATGATGATTTTGAGGAGGATGATTTTGAGGAGGATGATTTTGAGGATGATTTTGAGGATGATTTTGAGGATGATTTTGTTACATTTTTCGTAACCACTGTCGATAATTGTGGGAAAAAAATCTATTGATGTTGTACATAATATGTTTTATACGTCGATTTGTCTCTCTCTTGGCGGCAGGGATAGCTCTGTGGTCAGTGCGCAGGCTTAGTGTGTGTGCATCTCGGACGACGTGGGTTCAATCTTGACTTCAGCAAACTATACTGTGCATGCTGGATATTGGTGGCCAGCGCCTTGAGAAGCTCTCTGAGCTTGGAAGTGCGCTATATAAGAACAATCCCTTTCATTTTTTTTGTCTCTTTTTCTTTCTCAACTTTCGAAGTCTGCTTACTTATCTATCTGTCTCTCTGTCTGTCTCATTCTGTCTGTTTGTCTCTGTCTGTATGTCTGTCTGTACGTCTTGTCTATCTCTCTGTTTTTCTCTGCCTGTCTGTCTCTCTGTCAGTCTCTTTCTCTGTCTGTCTGTCTCTCTCTGTCTGTCTGGCTCTCTGTCTCTCTCTCTCTCTCTCTGTCTGGCGCTCTGGCTTTCTCTCTCTCTCTCTCTCTCTCTCTCTCTGTCTGCCTGACTCTCTCTCTCTCTCTCTGCCCCTCTGTCTGTCTCTTTCTTTCTGTCTTTCTATATGTCTGTCTGTCTCTCTCTGTCTGTATGTCTCTCTCTGTCTGTCTCTCTGTCTGTATTTCTCTGTCTCTCCAGGGGCGGACGAGGGAGGGTTTCCGGGGTTTCCAGAAACCCCCCCCCCCCCAGCCCAAAAAAAAAAAAAAAAGGGAAAAAAGGAGAGAGAGAAAAAAGAGAGAGAGAGAGAAAAAAAAAAACCAAAACTTTAATATATATATATATATATATATATATATATATAATATATATATATATATATATAATTATAAAAATTAAAAAAATAAAAATAAACATAAAATAAATAAAAAAAAATAAATTATATATATATATATATATATTTTTTTTTTTGGGGGGGGGGGTACGAGTATTTGACCTTTCCCACAATATGCAAGCCCTCGCAATCTTCTCCTTAAAAAACTTCAATCATTGCAATCATTCTAAACAATCTCCATTATGAACACCGTCTTTCGTGCTCCACAAAGAGCAAAGCTGATATTTCACGTCTTTGGCGACATTCTATTTATTTATTTATTTATTTATTTTATTTTTATTTCTATTTATTTATTTTTTAAGAGTGGGTGGGAGGAGGTAGCACCACGAGCGGAAGAAATGAAAAGAAAGAAAACGATATTCCTAATGGATAATATAATGGATTACGACAGGAGTGCCCAATACGTGGATTCAATAGCAGTAAAAAAATAATTGACCTCAGCCTATTATATGACTATATATATATGTTTTGCATTTTGGTGGTAGGTAGATCATTTTGGCTTGGTCATTTTAAAAGTACCTCGCATGCTGAAAAAGTCATAGTGTGGGCAACCCTGGCTTACGCTGACGTTTTAGCAAAAAGACAAATAGTCAAAGTTCCGTCCCTTTGCTTGCTTATTCCGACTCGCGCCAGCGCTTCAAAATGCCGCGAACCCCGTCGTTGAAGCCCTCCGGTTCGAAAGGTGTGGCAAAACTCAGTACATATTTTGGGAGCAAAGGAGGTAATTATTATTTTGATAATTTATTCTTACAAGTAAATAAAATATCCTATCCTATCCTATCCTATCCCATAACTCGGAGGTCGTAGGGGCACCACAGATGATCGTTTAACCAACGTACTCCATCTTTCCCTGTCCTCAGCA
>JBAHVR010000281.1:12500-75000 GCA_036898135.1 Oncomelania hupensis | reverse complement strand
ACTCAAGCCTTCAAGCGAGCACTTAAAACACACCTGTTCCGACAATACTACTCTGACTGATTACATTTTATTTTCTGATCCTGTGCGGCTCTCTGGGATAATGACTGTCTTGACTGATGTTCGTTATGTGCTATCCATGCCTGATTTTTTAACTTATTATTGTTTTGTATACATGTATTGTCATTGTCAATGATTTTAGTGTATGCCGCAGATGTGTCCTGATTGTTTTTATTGTGCTATGCATGGCTTTGTCACTGCTCCTGTATTATTGTTATGACTTCATTTTTAAGTGTGAAGTTTTTACGTAGAATGTGTAACATATTTCTTAAATTAAGTTTTTACGTATAATGTGTAACATATTTCTTAAATTAAGTCAATGATTTTAGTGTGTGCCGCAGATATGTTTTGATTGTTTTTATTGTGCTATGCATTGGCTCTGTCATTTGTATTATTGTTATGACTTCATTTTTAAGTGCGAAGTTTTACGTATAATGTGTTACATATTTCTTAAATTAAGTTTTAATTGTGAAGCACAGTGAGCCTGGGCATTGTTCAGGAAACTGCGCTATATAAATTTACGTTATTATTATTATTATTATTATTATTATTATTATTATTATTATTATTATTATTATTATTATTATTATTATTATTATTATTATTATTATTAGGGCTAGGGTTAGGGTTAGGGTTAGAACACTTAAAAGTACTTAAAAAGGGGGTCGTAGCACGACCCATTGTCCACACAACGTAAGTGGCGTTTGAGGAAAGTCCAAATAACGTGGCTGTGCAAGTGTGTGTGTGTGTGTGTGTGTGTGTGAGCATGTGTGTGTGGGGGGGTGTGGGGGTGGGGGTGTGTGTGTTTGTGGGCGTGTATACATCCGGTCTGTTTAAGAACGTCGTGCTATAAGTACGTTCAACTAATTTGTTCTCCATTCCCTGTTGCTTTTGGAGACTGCACCAGCATACGTGTTGCCAGGATGTCTATCTATGGTCTTTGCTGTTTGTTGATACTGATGACAGGGTCCATCAATGGCCATAGAAATTGGGGTAAGTTATATGGTGTTTTTGTGGCAGAGTCGGTGTTATGCATTGTGTGTGTACGCATGTGTGTGTGTGTGTAGGAGGGAGAGGGGAGTGGGTGTATGTAAGTACGTACATGTGCGTGCATGCTTGTTCCTGTGTAGCCTATGCCTGAGAAGACAGAGACAGGCGCACCCTGTGTGATACCGGCAATAGTACTGCGGTAGGACTGAATATTTTTAGCAAATAATGGGAAATAATACTGTACAGTAAAAGGAATTTAGTGCTCCCCGTCTACGCAGTAAGTACAGACAGGGCTGGATGGACTGACAGATTTGTGTGCGACATGCAAAGAAAAAGAAATATATCACGTACAAAGCTTGTATTATGAAATAAGCCAACATACGTTTTCTTTTTCCTGCCCATTTTTACCAAATATTCCGTTTGAATTATTCTGGCAATCAAATTTTGTTGGCTAATTCACAGATATTGTGTCTTCCAATGGAAGTCTGTATTTGGTATATTTATTTGTGCACATCTTAACGACACTGTAAACTGGATTCAATTGTAGTTTATCCGTGTTGGAGTAGCGCCATTTCTAGCTGGTACGGACGCACAGCTTTCATCCGTTTTGAAACACTGAGGTCATAAGCACCAAACAGTAGCCTACCACCGCCGCATCAATCTTTAAAATATTCCAACATTTGAGTGCAAATATGGCTCAGTAATTTTCCTAATTGCTTTGAGAAAATGAAAGTGATAGAAAAAAGTTTCAGATTATTGTTCTGAGGAAGCCCTGTACTTGCCGAAACGTCAAATAATGAAAGAATCTTCGTGGTAAGATTGAAGATTCTTTCATTATTTGACGTTTCGCCCAATACAGGGCTTCCTCAGAACACTAATCTGAAACACAGTGCGCTGGTTAAACGATCATCTGTGGTGCCCCAACGACCTCCGAGTTACGGGATAGGATAGGATAAGATGGACACTTAAAGAAGTAAAATACCAAACTTGAACCAAATCACTCAAGTAGTTTGTGAGAAAATAGGATTACATTACATTACATGATTACTGCTTTAGGTCCAGCGGGCTCTTCCGAGCCAAATCAGGACCAGGAAAATAGGATTAGAAAAAAACAAGAAATAATGACATCACCATGATGATGTCACACGATTATAACATAGGTTCGTTTGAGGCTCAATGCATCAAATTTTCTGTGGAAAATGACGTCAAGATTATTAGGCCATTCGATTTGTTGCAAGTTTAGTTTTACCCAGGAGGCACAGCTGAAGTCTAAGTTAAGTACGTACCAAGTTTGAACCAAATCTCTCCAAATGGTCTTGGAAAAAACAGGATTAGAAGAAAAAACGCGACTAATTATGACGTCACCATAATGACATCACACGATGTGCATACTTTTTTGTCATTTGGTAGAGTTCACTATGTCATAACTAAATACCAAGTTTAAAAGAAATCCGTAATTAGTTTCAGAGCAAAGTGTGCAAATGTCACCTCCGGACGGACGAACAGACAAAAACAGGACGGATGCCGGACGGACGGACAAAGCCAAGAGCAATAGCTCCCGAGCTGAGCTTAAAGCTCGGGAAATAACAACGATCTTTATCTCGAATTTACACCATCCTGTTGGATCTGCCTTCAAGGTCGCTGACAGAAACGGGAAATAACCATTTGAAACCTGCCTCAGACGGACATTTTTTCATTCTCTCTCTCTCTCTCTCTCTCTCTCTCTCTCTGTCTCTCTCTCTCTCTCTCTCTCTCTCTCTCTCTCTCTCTCTCTCTCTCTCTCTCTCTCTCTCTCTCTCTCCTCTCTCTCTCTCTCTCCTTTAAAATAAAACCAAAACGTTGGTATACAATTATTTGGTTGTGCAGTGGTCATGCATTATAGTTTACAAAAAACTAAAGACCGCTTAGCGAAAAAGAAAACGTAATAATTGATTTGTTTCGTTACTTGTTATCACAGGCCCTTGTATCTGGACACGCGAGCGCCTATTCCTGTGATGCGTCTCCTTTTGGTTATTTATAATACTATTATTTACTAGTATTATAGATAACAAAAGGAAGACACGTATTATACATAACCAAAGGGAGACGCGTATTATAGATAACCAAAGGGATACGTATTATAGATAACCAAAGGGATACGTATTATAGATAACCAAAGGACGCGTATTATACATAACCAAAGAGAGACGCGTATTTTAGATAACCAAAGGGAGACGCGTATTATAGATAACCAAAGAGAGACGCGTATTATAGATAACCAAAAGGGGACGCGTCAGGCGCTCGCGTGTCCAGATACAAGCACAAGTGCTTGTTATGTTTTCATTTAAGTGTGTTTGCCTTTCAAGGTCAAAGTTGATGCAGACTTGGTTTTCGCAGTTTGTTTTCTTCTGTATACTCTCTGTAAAGTTTTACAATGCTATGCATTGCAATAGTACAAGATACAAGATTATTTGTTGTCCCCATGTTAACTCAAGGAAATGTAACATGAATGAATGAATCAATGACAACTTGTACAGCGCATAAAAACTTCTGCGTATGCGCGCTCACATGTGGGCAACATGCGCAAAAAGGAAACCTGGCAAGGACATATTACAATGTCTACGTGTGAACAAATTATGTACAGAAAATAATATTATACTATTATCAGACAGCATAATGATATAAAGAGCATCCTATCCTATCCTATCCTATCCTGTAACTCACAAGTCGTTGGGGCACCACAGATGATCGTTTAACCAGAGTACTCCATCTTTCTCTGTCATCAGCAGTCCTCTTGGATTCACTCAGTGTCAAGCCAGTCCATTCTCGTATGTTGTCCTCCCACCTCTTTTTCTGTCTCCCTCTTCTGCTGCCTCATTGCACCGTGTCTTGCAGAACGGTTTCAGCAAGGTTTGATGCTCTGGTGATGTGGCCCAACCATAGGAGTTTCTATTTCTTCACCACTGTGAGGAAGTCATCGTGTTGTCCAATGGTTTGTGTGCTGGTCTGTCGGACTTCGTCACTGGTGATGTGCTGGGTGTGGGAAATGCCCAGAAGTCTTCTGTAGCACGTCATTTCCATGTTTTGTATTCTTCGTTGTAGGTCTGCTGTTAAAATCCATGTTTTGTAAGCGTATAGAAAAATGGAGATGACAATGGAGCGCAGCAACCTTATCTTGGAATGTAGGCCGATCGTCCTGTCTTTCCAAATGGGCTTCAATCTTGTCAGGGCAGCAGTTGTTTGTGCTATCCTAGAGAAGACTTTCTGTCGGGGGACCCAATGTCTGATACAATTGCTCCTAACTATTTAAATCTGTGCACCGTGTTGATGGATTGGCCTTGGACTTTGATGTCCATGTTGATGCCAATTTGGAGTTGTTGGTCATCATTTTCGTCTTCTCTGTGCTTATTTCCATTTCAAGGGCTCTGGAGGTGGTGTCAAGCCTCTGTACCAGCTATTCAAGTTCTTGTTCCTCTCCACCCAATCCATCAATGTCATCCGCAAAACGAAAGTTGGTGATTGCTGTACCCACTATTCTGACTGTACCTTTGTGATCTGCAAGGGCATCCGACATGATGCGTTCCTTAAAGATGTTAAAGAGTGTTGGGGAGAGCATGCATCCTTGACGCACGCCGGTGGTTATTCTCCAGTTCCCGATGGACTGTTGTGGAGGACTGCACTGGTAGCCCAGGCTTTTGATGACTTTAATAAAGTTGGGGCTGATGTTGGACACTCTCGTGGTTGCCCACACGACTGCATTCCAGACTCAGTCAAACGCTTTTCTGAAGTCTACAAACACATTAATGATATAGATATTGTTGGTGCTGAGTCTGGGAAGGGCAGTCACCTTCGTAATCGCCGCTTGGACCAGTGATGTCGGGTAACCACGTCGCACGAGTCGTTCCTCCAGTTATCTACAGCGCCGCCTGAACGTGTCCTCGTCCGAGCAAATCCTGCAAAAACGGAGGCACTGTCCATACGGGATACCACGTAAACAGTGACGTAGATGGCAGGAATGGAAAGGGAGGTACAAGTGGGCATCAGTGGGTTTCGTATGGACGTCTGTGACGATGCTGCCGTTCATCACGCTGATGCTCACATCGAGGAAAGGGATATTAGTACGGCCGTAGTTATAGGTGAATTTGATGGTATCGTGCTGGGTGTTGAGCCACCGGAGGAAGTCGTGAAGTTGTTGCTCTCCGTGGGTCCATAACAGGAGGATGTCGTCAATGAAGCGACGCCAAAGCTGCGGGTCGATGAGACACGGAGAGTAGACAGGAGGCGGTGTTCCAATAAGCCCATGAAAATGTTTGCAATGGCTGGAGCCATGGGCGTGTCCATAGCGGTACCTCGGATCTGATGGTATATGTGCCCATCAAAGTCAAACACGTTGTTAGTGAGTACGTGGTCGACGGCTTGGAGTAGTGTGTGTAAAGGTGGGCCGCTGGTCCAGGGGTACGCTAGGTCGGTGAGCATGGCTGTTAGCGAGGTGGCCACCTCCGCATGGGGGATGTTAGGGTAGAGTGCCACAACATCTATCGTAACTATGAGGGCGTCCTCCGGCAGTGGTTGCCTGTTGCTTTCCCACTCATGTAGGACCTTCAGGAGGTGTGTGGTGTCCTTAAGGTATGAAGGTAGCTTCTGAACCCCAAGTTGCAGCCAATGGTCAATTAACTTGGACAGTCTTTCGGTGGGTCCGTTGACGCCTGAGACAATAGGTCTCCCTGGAGGGTTGGAAGGATCTTTGTGGATTTTGGGTAGGTGGTAGAACGTGTGAGTTTTCACGTTCTTTTCTTCTACCTGTCCCCACTCCAAGATCTTTTTGTCAATGTGACCCTGTTCGTACATGTTCTGATGAAGTTCATTAGAGGTTCTGGCAATGTACGCTGTCGTGTCGTGACTGCAAAGAGCCGAATCAGGACCACAAAATCAAGACCACAACTTCGCTAGTAGTAGTGGTAGTAGTAGTAGTAGTAGTAGTAGTAGTAGTAGTAGTAGTAGTAGTAGTAGTATAGTTATTTAGTTAAATCTTTAATTTATTTATTTGTTTTAAGATAGATAAGATAAGATAATAATATTTATTAACCAAGTAAAAACGTTACAAGGATTTTGGTGTGGCATGGCGACAATGAAATACATCCTTTCTTGCACAGTCACACATGCATTCATCGTGTCATACACTTCATTGGCATACAACATATAAATGTACTAAAGGATAGGTAAACACAGTGTTAAACATACATCACTCATCCATCATATAAAGTTATGGGGTCAAACACACCCTGCAAGTAAAACAAAATGCAGCATTAAAACAATTTAACAGCATTAAATAAAATGAGAATTATTAAGAATGTTAGGCTTCACATCCAGATCTACACACACCACAACACAACACACACACACACACACGCACCCACACACACCCACACACACACACACACACACACGCACAGCATAGCATACTCCTATTTCACAAAAGTACAAATCAAGCAATGGTAATGAGTTTTCAGTTTATACAGATCATTCCATGTTTGGTGATGTACTGAGGACAGCGTCTGGGAAGAAACTGTTTCTGAATCGAGAAGTTCTGGCTCTTAAAGCACGGAACCGACGGCCAGAGGGCAGAAGCTCGAAGAGACTGTTGGCTGGGTGTGATGGATCGCAGACTGCCTTTTCCGTTTTCCGTTTCATTCGCGTTGTAAAAATGGAGGCGACAGATGGAAAGTCGCAGCCAGCTATTTTGGAGGCAGTCTTAACAATGTGCGCGAGCTGTTTCTTTTCTATCGCGGTTGTGCTGCCGTACCAGACAGTAATAGAGAAGCACAAAATGCTCTCTATCACCGCGCAATTGAACTGTGCCATAATTTTACTAGACATACCGAACTTTCGCAGCTGTCTCAGAAAGTGGAGACGCTGTTGGCACTTTTTTTTTACAATAGACGTGGTGTTATTATTCCAACTCAGGTCGCTCGAGATGACGGAACCGAGAAATTTGAACGAGTCGACCTGCTCAACGGTTTCCCCATTGATGACAAGGGGCAATGCCGGGACCTTTATTCGGCGAAAGTCGATCACGACCTCTTTTGTCTTCGAGAAGTTTAGTTCCAGGTCGTTGCCCGAGCACCAGCCAACCATCCTCCGAACCTCTTCTTCTTCTTTGTTTTGTTTGTTTGTTTGTTTGTTTGTTATTATTATTATTATTATTATTATTATTATTATTATTATTATTATTATTATTATTATTCCTACTTAAAAAAAAAAAAAAAAAAAAAAAGAATAGTGTGCTGCTGTGCGTGCTCAAAGGTGTAAATATGGTCAGTGACGTTTTTTGTTTTTGCTGAAGTTGGGTGTAACCCGAAATATTCAGATGGTGTTACTGGTTTTTAATTTTTTTTTTTAATAGATTTACCAAAGTTTTCAGATGATTTATGGAAATTTCCGCCTGCCACGCAACATTTTTTTTAAATACGTGTTTCTCATTAAAATACATATCATTGAAATACATATACCAAATTTGCTGTATCAGTTAAAAAGAATAATATTAGTTAAATAAATAATTGCTTTGGTGCTTGCAATAAAAATGTCACTGTGTTTTGAGACCATTATAAACTTGCTTTGCCTTGTTGTGCTGAAGGGACATCAACGTATCCATAGCGCTTTGAAGTTTTGTCATGATTTTATTTTTGATATAGATGTGAAATCGTTGCATGTGTGCATTATGTGTCATGTATTACTTTTACTCTTTATTACTAATTGTGTCAGTATATTAATCAACATAAAATAATAATACAGTATGGGGCGCCATGTGTCCATTTATTCTATGTGACCATTCTATACATAGAATAAATTCTATGCACATAGAAAGCATTCTATACACACAAAAAGCATTCATTAGTTGAAATTCCATTTATAAAAAAGAAACCAATATTGTAAGTCATAGAATAAAATTCTTTGTATAGAATAACATTCTATAATATAGTGTAAAATTCTATGTCCATAATACAATTCTATGTATAGAATGACATTTTATAATAGAGAATAATATTCTATGTATGTAATACAATTCTATATTATAGAATGCACTTGTATGCATAGAATTATATTCTATAACATAGAATGAATTCTATTACAAAGAATGAATTCTATAACATAAAATGAATTCTTTAAAATAAAATAAATTGCATGACATAGAATTATTTCTATACGCATAGAATTCATTCTATAACATAGAATGAATTCTTTAACATAAAATAAATTATTTGACATAAAATGAATTCTATGTGCATAGAATAAATTGTATAACATAGAATGAATTCTATAATAAAGAATGAATTCTATATGCATAGAATGAATTTTATAGCATAGAATGAATTCTATGACATAAAATTCATTCTATGACATAGAATGAATTCTATAGGCATAGAATGAATAGTATAACATAGAATGAATAAGATGACATAGAATGAATTCTATGACATAGAATGAATTCTATGACATAGAATGAATTCTATAACATAGAATGAATTATATAGCATAGAATGAATTCTATGACATAGAATTTATTCTATAGCATAGAATGAATTTTATGTTACAGAATGAATTCTATGTCATAGAATTCATTCTATGCTATATAATTCATTCTATATTATAGAATTCATTCTATGTCATAGAAATCATTCTATGTCATCTTATTCATTCTATGTTATACTATCCATTATATGCTATAGAATTCATTCTATGTCATAGAATTCATTCTATGTCATAGAAATTCATTCTATGTTATACAATGAAATCAATATAAAAACTTTTTTTTAAATAGTAAAAACTGGGGCACTGTCAAGGTATAGAGAACATTTCGGGATATTGTGATGTTTTGAACATAGCACACTCGTGCAATAATGATTACAGAGCGATTTGTCACTGACATTCAGTTTAGAGTTGACGACATGCAGTGCTTCATCATTTGCGCTCGAAGTGGAAATCGATGAAAGGAAATGTTCTTTTCTTTGCAGAAAGGTTTTACGTCGGAGTTAGAGCATCCAAACACAGCACAGTACTTCACCATTTTCAAACTCGATCATGCTGTGTTATTCCCGCAGCACGTGGCCGCCACGCCTTTGTGCATAGCGCCCTGGGGGGCCGCTTGGGGTGAAATAGATTTTTTGCAATATTCAGCTTTAGGAACCTTTCATTTATTATGTCTCAGAGTTGTATAGCAATATTCGACCTTTAAATATATTAATTATTGCTTTTTATGAGTGTACAGTACGGTTATTTCTTCGGTATTGAGCGAAAAGAACTGATTATTTAATTAGATTTTGTCACTATAAACCCTTACAGAACCTCAGCACATTGTAATGAAAAAAGCAAGCACGCAGGGGCGGAGGGGGGGGGGGTGTGTGACGTCAATTATTTTTATTGCTAAGCGATCTACTCACACTAATTATACTGTCGAAGTCGTCCGCATCAAGAAACCTAAATGCTTGTTCACGAAATTATGATGTCTGATAAAGCCGCAGAGCGCTTGGTACGTCAGCTATTTCTTCAGTTCTTGCGCGTGCAAGGCTCCACGTGTCCCTTTATACGTCACAGCCTCGCTTCACATAGAATGACCTAGTTGCGCATAGAATGAGCATTCTATGTTATAGAATGAACATTCTATGTTATAGAATGGATTCTATGTTATAGCATGAACATTCTAAGTTATACAATGGATTCTATGTTATAGAATGAACATTCTATGTTATAGAATGAATTTTATGTTATAGAATGACCATTCTATGTTATAGAATGAACATTCTATGTTATAGAATGGATCCTATGTTATAGAATGAACATTCTATGTTATAGAATGAACATTCTATAACATAGAATGCATTCTATGTGCACCAAATGTTAAAAAACAATTCTATGAAAATAGAATGTATTCAGTGTTGCGAATAAAATCCATTTTATGTTAAAAAAATGAATTTTATGCCATACAATTCTTGCTGTGTTATACAATTAATTCTATATACATATAATTCATTTCATTCACATAAAATTAAAAAACACAACTAATAAATTGTAACAAAATTTAGAATTTAAAAAAAGATATTGTATGACACATCACCACATCGCATCATCACCACATCGATCACATCATCACATCACATCACTGCATCACATTGCTTCATCACCATCATCGTGAAAACGCACCACCACATAAAATCACATCATATCAACAAATCATCACATCACATCAGCCGACATCACAGCAGCAGCACTCTTCACATTGCAGCAGACAGCACATATCATGGCATCAGTGAATCACATCACATAATCTAATCACCCCACCCCTCCCACCCATCACATTTGTGGTGCAGTGTGGTGTGATTTAGAGTGATGTAGTGTGGTGATGTGATGTGGTAATGTGTATGTATGTATCTGCAATACAGTTCTATTATGCCTTAAAAGCAGTGAATCAGACCACATCGTCACATAACCTAATCACTCCACCACACCTACCCATCACATTTGTGGTGCAGTCTGATGTAGAGTGATGTGGTGTGGTGATGGGATG
The DNA here is from genome assembly GCA_036898135.1 of Oncomelania hupensis. Taxonomy (NCBI): domain Eukaryota; kingdom Metazoa; phylum Mollusca; class Gastropoda; order Littorinimorpha; family Pomatiopsidae; genus Oncomelania; species Oncomelania hupensis. The sequence goes on along the minus strand of JBAHVR010000281.1, from coordinate 64,412 downwards.
TGGCAATGTGTATATCTCTCTGCAATACAGTCCCATGCCATAAAAAATGTTCTCTATACCTTGACAGTGCCCCAGTTTTTACTATTTAAAAAAAAGTGTATATATTGATTTCATTCTATAACATAGAATGAAGTCTATGACATAGAATGAATTCTATGACATAGAATGAATTCTATGACATAGAATGAATTCTATGACATAGAATGAATTCTATAGCATAGAATGAATAGTATAACATAGAATGAATAAGATGACATAGAATGAATTCTATGACATAGAATGAATTCTATAACATAGAATGAATTCTATAGCAAAGAATGAATTCTATGACATAGAATTTATTCTATAGCATAGAATGAATTCTATAGCATAGAATGAATTCTATGACATAGGATTCATTCTGTAACATAGAATTCATTCTATGCTATAGAATAAAATCTATGTCATAGAATTCATTCTATGCTATAGAATTCATTCTATGTTATAGAATTCATTCTATGCTATAGAATAAATTCTATGTCATAGAATTCATTCTATGCTATAGAATTCATTCTATGTTATAGAATTCATTCTATGTCATAGAATGAATTCTATGTCATAGAATTCATTCTATGCTATAAAATTCATTCTATGCATATAGAATTCATTCTTTATTATAGAATTCATTCTATGTTATACAATTTATTCTATGCACATAGAATTCATTTTATGTCATATAATTTATTTTATGTTACAGAATTCATTCTATGTTATAGAATGAATTGTATGCACATAGAATAAATTCTATGTTATAGAATTCATTCTTTGTAATAGAATTCATTCTATGTTATAGAATACAATTCTATGCATACAAGTGCATTCTATAATATAGAATTGTATTACATACATAGAATCTTATTCTCTATTATAAAATTTTATTCTATACATAGAATTGTATTATGGACATAGAATTTTACACTATATTATAGAATGTTATTCTATACAAAGAATTTTATTCTATGACTTACAATATTGGTTTCTTTTTTATAAATGGAATTTCAACTAATGCTTTTTGTGTGCATAGAATGCTTTCTATGTGCATAGAATTTATTCTATGTATAGAATAGTCACAAAGAATAAATGGACACATGGCGCCCCATATACAGTAATACTAACTGCTTCAAAATGCGAATCTTGACTTGACTTAAAGCTTGAAGCTGTGCAGATCGAAATAGAATTAGATCTAGAAGCAACAGCGGCTATTTTTATGCACGGATGTTTCACCACAGGCTCTGAAGTCTTTTCTTTCGTCTTTGTAAACTCGTGGGCCTCCTACATACGTACGTAGTATAGTATGTAATTGAGGCCTACGAAAGACGAGACTTCCCAGCCTGTGGTTTCACGTAGTCCTGCCAGCATTCGTTCGTAAAACATCGGATAGCTTCGCTCGACTCGGAGATCTTCGGTCGACTTCGGTAATTGCCTTTTTTCGGCAAATGACTGAAACTAGGTTGGAAAAAACAAGTTCGCCGCCGGGACTGTGCCATGTCCATCGTCTGGATTTTTTGTAGAGACCAAGCGTGTTTGCCAGTGTCAGATTATTGTATCTGGCAAACTCCAAGAGTCTCAGGCCACCCCCGTTGGGGTGCCGGGGGTTTCAGTATAAATAGTATCCCCACTTTCTGGAAATTTAGTGCTTTAAATTCCCACTGTCGCTGTCTTTCTCATTTGCTCTTTCTCATTCCTGCTCTGTTCTATCAATCTGCTATACTATCGTCTCTCGCTAGACCAAATCTCATTTTTTCTTGAAAACTCTTGGGACAAGAATCCTGTGTATGAGGTCTTATCAGCTAATATTGGACGCTTTTGCCGGTGATCACAGGCTCTATGATGTTATTATTTAGCATGTAGGCATTTTATATGTATGTGTTTTGTTGATATTTATAATGATGTTTGTATATTGTTTTTGTAAACTTCGATAAGATGATCATTGCGTATGTCTTTATTGAAATTTCTTAGAGCTTTCGTACCACTATGTTTCGGCAGATCTTTTATGTGGAGTTTCTTTTGGTCATATTATATAATGATGTTTATGTCTGTCTCTTTGTTGATTTATTGTTTGTGTGTGATAGTTTATATGATGTCTTTATGTTTGTATTCTATATTCTATATTTCAAGATCTTTTATATCGGGAGTTCCTTTTGGAATCAAGACTACCTAAAGCAATAATAATGTAATGTAATGAATCAAGGCCCTGTCTTGTCTCGTGTTGCAGTGGGGTCCACATGTGTCTCCCATTGTTCCACTTCCCTTCACCACTATATTCTTCTTCGGCACTTGGTCAAGGACAGCCTGTAGATTTTCATAGAAATCCTCCACTTCGCTGTCGTCATAGTCTGATGTTGGGGCATAGGCCTGGATGAAGGTGATGTTGAAAGGGGCTGCTCTCAGACGGATGATAATGAGTCTACTGGAGACTGGGCGGCAACCCATGACAGTGGCTAGAATGTTCTTGTGGACCAAGAATCCAACTCCGTGTTGCAGCAGTGGAAAAAGAAAGAGTAGAAAGAAAAAAAGGAAGTTAGAATGCAGTAGTAATATTTCGCCATCAAAATTAATTTTCTATTAAAAGATAACACTGCATTTTCCTCTTCACAGAGAACGCAGCGTTAAACAAACAGTGCAGCATGACTTCGCATTACACTGATGTTGATGGGTGGGACAACAGCTGCAGCACTGCAATTAACGGAAACACTGAGACGACATACCGATCAGGCAACTGTATTCTCACTGGAAGGAAGGACAAGACTCCGTCGTGGACTGTGGATCTAGGTGAGAACTACACAGTGGAAAGGATCACCATCTTCGCACGAGGTCAGTCATAATCAGAGTTGTAGGCAAGTAAAAGCAAGTAAAATGCAAAGTGAATGTTGTTTTATAGCTCCATTACTAGCTCATAGAGCTACTCGAGGCTGCTGTGGACGCCAACACACAGTATCTAACGCCTTTCATCACTGAGACAGACATGTATACTAATATGTGTTACAAACGCCATCAAGCACTGAGACAGACCTATAGATATATTTGTTTACTTGGACCTATCGCATGCCCTGCTGACACGATGACCTTGTTCTGTAACGTGCCACATAGGTTACACGGGAGGAGGGGTATAGATAGTTGAATACTGCGAGAAAATCCCCCTAAGCGGTGCATAGCTCCTCTCCCTTGTTGCTTTACCTTCCCAGTTCTAATCAGATCCAGGAACCCATTCACCTATCCTATCCTATCCCGTAACTCGAAGGTCGTAGGGGCACGTTCAACCAGCGTACTCCATCTTTCTCTGTCCTGTGCAACCATCATGGCTTCGCTCAGGGTCAAGCCAGTCCATTCTCGAATGTTGTCCTCCCATCTCTTTTTCGGTCTCCCTCTTCATCTCCTTCCTTGCACTGTGCCTTCCAGGATGGTCTTTGCAATACCTGATGCTCTAATGACGTGGCCATACCATCGGAGTTTCCGTTTCTTCACCACTGCGAGCATGACATCGTGTTGTCCAATGGCTTGTGTGATGGTCTGTCGGACTTCGTTGTTGGTAATGTGCTGGATATAGGACATCCCCAGAAGTCTTCTGTAGCACCTCATCCCCATGCTTTTTATTCTTCGCTGTTGATCTGCTGGGAGGGTCCATGTTTCGCAAGCGTATAGTAAGATGGAGATGACAAGGGAGCGCAGCGGCCTTGCCTCAACCATTCACATCTGGGTGGAATTATGTGTACGTGCGCTTACAACAAAAAGCCTTCGAACTGGAGACCTTTTAAAAAAACACACGGGAAAAATGATTTATGAGCAGACAGGCAGACCGAGATTATCATTGTGATGGCCACGTGGACGTACATTGTTGGTTTGTCTGCATGGGTTTTCTGGGGTATAGCAGATGGTAAGATCATAATGAAAGGTGTAATCATGTGCAGAAATAACACTATTCTAGAGAATACTATCTGCAAATACAACTGGTCCATTGTTTAGGTGCATTCAGTCCAGCTTTGTTTAGGGGAGATCGAGCAATTGATTGATTGATTGATTTATTGTTGCTTTAGGTCCATCGAGATCGAGCAATAGGAAAGCTATTTTATTAGTTTTATATTGAAATGTAAATGAAATTCCGTTTACATTTGTGTGTCATTTATTTGCAACTCATTGAATAACATTTGTTTAAATAATGCAGTCCTTTTCACTACTTTGAACTGTCATGACAGAATTTGCATTTTAAGAAAAAATCTAATGGCAAACGTACAAGTGTTTGTGGACGATGAACACACACACACACACACACACACATATATATATATCTACTACTCAAAATAATACAAGGGCCACTTGGACACATGGGTCTCTCTTTAAATCAGAAACACGAATTCAATTTATTAGTTCATCATATTTTATTGCAATCATATCTGCATCAATAACAAAAAAGATTTGAGACATCAGTCGCTTAAAATTCGAGTAAATTCAATTTAACTGGACATACCCCTCATTTACAAAATGAAATCTTAGAAACCAAAAATCTATAGAGTCAGTATCGGGTGTGGCCACCGTTTGCATCAATGCAGTCTTGGCATCGTTGTCTCATGGACCGTATCAGGTTATGGAGGATGTTTCCTGGGATGGCCAACCACTCTTGCTGGAGAACTTGGGCCAGAACTTCAAGGTTAGCTACTGGAGGGAGGTTTGCCCGTGTCTGTCGACCCAAGACATCCCACAGATGTTCTATGGGGTTCAAATCGGGTGATCGAGCCGGCCAATCCATCCTTATGACGTGCTGTTGCTGCAGGAAGCCATTGACGATACGCGCTCGGTGGGGTCTGGCATTGTCGTCCTGTAGTATGGCACCTTCCCCAATGGCCCGCAGAGCTGGGAGAACCCTAGGTTGTAGGACGTAATCCCTGTAGCCAATACGTTTTAGTTGCCATGAATCTGGAGCAGGGGTGTTCTGAAGTTTAATGCGAAGCCACCCCACATCATGACAGATCCACCACCAAAGCGGTCATGCTCGCGCACCGTCGCATCAGCAAAACGCTCCCGTGGACGCCTCCAAACATTCACTCGACGGTCGTTGAAAGACAAGGAGAACTGAGACTCGTCTGTAAAGAGCACCCTTGACGAATGTTGCCTAGTCCACACCAAATGACGCCGAACCCAGGCCAAACGCGCTGCACGGTGAGCTGGGGTGAGCAAAGGCCGTACTGCTGGTCGTCTTGATCGCAGGTTTAACTCGTGTAGACGGTTGCGAAATGTCTGGTTGCTGACGTTAACATTGCTGGCTGCGTGAAGCTGTCTTTTGATGGTGTTTGCTGTAGCGGACCTTATCCTCAGAGCTGATAGGGTGATGAAATGGTCTTGTCTTGCAGTGGTAACGCGGGGGCGTCCGGACCTTCTTGGTTTTTGGACGCTTCCAGTGTTGTTAAAGCGCTCCCGCAGCCTTTGGATAACGGAGTGGGACACTCCCAGCCGCCTGCCAACTTCTCTCACCCCCACCCGTTCCTGAAGCCATGCAATAGCTCTGCCTCTATCCGCATCAGTCAATCGTCGCCTTGTTTGTATTGTATTGTATTTTAATTATGAACTTAATTTCATTTATATGTTCGTGTTATTTATTTATTTATTTATTTATTTATTTATTTATTTATTTATTTATCTATTTATTTATTTATGTAGTACTGTTGAGACTTATTCAATAAAATTGTGTGATTAATGCTCTGTATTATGAATCTTTACACAACTTCGCACTTTCATGACAGATCATTGGAATACCCGGATGACAAACATTCAAGTGTTGGTGGACGACGTTCTTGTATACCAGTTTCCATCAATTAACCCGACGACACAGCTAAAGACAGACATACGAGTCTCGTCAGTAACGTCAGGAAGCTCTCTGCCCAAGAAAGGTCGACGTGTCAAGTTATTCCGAAAATTTTCAACAGAAGAATATATTTTAATTAATGTTTGTGAAGTTCAAGTATGGGGTAAGCCATTGTTCTTCCATATGTGTTACACTCAGTTCGATGATGGTGTTTTCTATCAGTATCTGATTCAGCCCCGACGCTTGAATTCCTGATAGTTGTGTAACTCAGATTCGTTTATTCACGCAACCCGTCCAAACAGCATACAAGTCACAAAGTCGACGTATGAAGTTTTCCACTTTTATTCAGCACACATCAACAACTGCATACAATTCTCAACTCAACTCAACAACTTTCACAGCAACTCTCAAATCACTATCAACAACTTTACTATCTCAACAGCAACTCGGCACACGATTAAATAACCTCTCTCTCTTCCGGAATAATTTCGAATACCGTAGAAATGACGCACTGCCACCAATCGAATAAAAGATCGTCATCACTTACTTACGTCATACATGTCAAAAGAATGTTCTCCATTATCTACGTCCATCAAGAAGCTTCGATCGCTAGTAAACAAACGGATCCAGAAGATTCTCCAACAATATCGACTAACGAAAATTATCAACGTTATACAAAGCCTCTCCTAACAACAATGCAAACTCAAATCAAAGGTAAATAAACTCCATTATTGAATACTTTGCAAAACGAAACGATTAGATCTATCGTACACGCTTCCGACATACTTTCGTTCGCGTTTCAACGTAACATAACCCCCCACTCAAGAAGAAATTTACCCAATTTCTTTCAACAAACGTTGAAACGTAATGCACAAACAAAGTCCACAATTGAAACTAATTTAAGACTTTCTGAATACTGTAATTGCGCTCAGCTTATCTACACAGAGTCAATGGTTTTCATCTTCAAATCTGCCTGGATAATGTCAATGTTCACAGTTCATTCACACAGAGTCAAAGTTTCTCATCTGCAAGTCTTTCTGGATACTGTCAATGTTCAAAGATCATTTACCCAGTCAACGTTTTTCATTTTCAAGTCTGTCATTACCAATATTCTTAGTTCGTCCACACAGTCAATGTTCTTTCGCTCGCAAGGAATCGACGCCCTCGTCAGTTGCGGTCGTGATCGGCCCAGGGTCAAAGACGACGATCACGTGGGCTTTCCTGGAGTCAGTGCATCCTCCGTTGTCTTTTTCTTCCGTCGGATGTCCGACGCAGTCGACGTTGTCAGCTCCCAGAATGCATTCGCTGGGTCTCACGGTCGGGTTGGCTTCTGCGGGACGGTGGAACTGCTCCCTCAAGGTCTGCAGATGCTCCTTCCAGGTCTGGGTGTGGACTTCATGTTCGACCAAAGTCGTAGAGCCTGGGACATCATTGAAGCTCTGGGGAAACTCGCCCATAAGGTCCTTGAGCTCAATCTTTTGACCTTCCGTCAAGCCTGGTCCTAGCTTAACGTCATCGATGCCTTCTTTGCTGTGGAAGTCTCCAAGTCCCAACAGTTCCTCGCTGTCAAAGCTGTTGTCGATCTCAGCTGCTGTTGCTGCATGTACAGTCTCTGGCGGCCTCTCCACGTACAGCTTAAGGAGGTTGGCGTGGTATATCTTGGAATGCTGGCCGACCTTCACCTTGTAGTCGTTGATCCCCACCACGGTCTCCACTTCGTACGGGCCTTTCCACTGCATCAGCAACTTATTGTGATCAGTAGGTAGCAGCACTAGCACTTTGTTGCCAGGTTTAAACTTCCTTTTCCTAGCCCTACGATCATAGTAGTGCTTTCCACAGTCTTGGGACTTCTTCAGGTTTTCTCTGGCTATCTCGAGAGTCTGCTCCAGCTTCTCCCGTAGCTCAAACACGTACTGGTAGCTGTTCTTCACCTCTGGGGTCTCTACTTCTTTCGTCCACAGTTCTTTTAGGATGTGCATCGGCCCTCGGATGATTCTTCCGTACAGCAGCTCGAACGGAGAAAAGCCGGTGGACTCCTGCGGTACTTCTCTGTAGGCGAAAAGTAAGGCGTTGATGTAGCGATGCCATTGTCTGGGCTGCTCGCTGCACAGTTTCTTCAGGGTGGACTTCAGCGTAGCATTGAACTTCTCGACAAGCCCGTTGCACATTGGATGGTAGGGTGTCGTAGTCAAATGCCGGATGCTCAGCAGTCTGTTGACCTTCTTCATGCAGTCAGAGACGAACTGCGTCCCGAGGTCTGTCAGAATTTCTTCAGGCACTCCAAGTCTACTGAACATGTCCACCAGTGCCTCTGCTACAGTTTCAGTGTCAATCTTCTTCAGTGGCACTGCTTCTGGGTACCGAGTCGCATAGTCCACTAAAGTCAGTACCCACCGATGACCTTCTTCACTCGGAGGTCTTATTTCGCCGATTAAGTCTAAGGCCACCCTCTTGAAAGGTCGGTCGATCAGAGGCATCCTCTGCATAGGCACTTTCGGGACCCTTCCTCGAGGTATGGTCTTCTGGCAAATGTCACATGATCGGCAGAAACGGCTGACGTCCGCATGAAGCCCTGGCCAGTAGAACACCGCCTGGATTCTGTCTGACGTCTTCCTGATGCCTAGGTGACCTCCCATGATAGAGTCATGAGCTACTTCCATCACTTGGCGCCTTAGAGGTAACGGTACCAATACTTGACGTAGTGGTTTCCCTCCGTTGACCCTCGGGTGCTGGAAGATTCGATACAGGATATTGGCCTTCACCTCAAAATAGACCGTACCACTGCCTTTGGTCACGTGGTCTTGGCGGTTCCTGTACTTGTTTAAAGTGCTATCAGCTTCCTGGAGCTGGATCATTATCTCTGTCCACGATGGCAGCTTTGGAGTTGTCGGCGACCTTCAGTGGCGTAGACGTCTTGTCTCTCTTGGCCTGGGCCCTGGTTGTAACAGCACCGACGATCTCTGGTCGGCAGGGCTGAGCTGGAGTAGCCACATTGTCCCGTAGCAGCTCTGTAAGGTCTCCATCGGGAAACGGCAATGGATCCTCCTCCACAACTTCGACGCGTTGGGTTGAGGTAGGACTCCACTCTGGATCGGGGTCGTCGGGTCGTCTCGCGCCGTCGATATTCCCGATCATCAAATCATACAGCGGCTTCTTCAGGCAAACCGCTTCGACTTCGCCTATGTAGAAAGGGGTGTTGACATGAATTTTTGCAACTGGCGCTTTCACACATTTGCTGTCGGCCATAAGTGTCCATTTTGAATCGCCAGTGAACTGTTCTTTGGCGATTAAATCTTCTCTGACGATGACCCCACTGCAGCCAGAATCTCTTAAGACAGTCACTTCATGATTTCCCCGACGCGTCCCTTTGAAACAGGCATGTTCTGGACGGTCACAGCTGCGCTGGCGACGACGGGGATGGATTTTCCGTTGGCAAGGAGAAGTTGGCCATCGGTTATGCACTCTTGCACGTCCGCGGGAGTAGCTGCGCGCTCGGTCTCACTCGGAAGAATGACGCTCCCGCCGCACACTTGATGGTCAGATCTACTGGTTTGCCGTAGATTGGAGAAACGTCTCTGTCGGTTGCCCGCCGCTGCATTGTCCGTACTGCTCCGCTGTCCGCTACTTTTGTTTTGAGGACAGTTAGCCGCTCTGTGGTCTGTAGCGTTGCAAGTGAAACAGCCTCTTGAATGCCCTTCCCTGGGAGGAGGCGTGGAGTCCGTCTGTCTCTGGTTCGTCTGGCTCCCCTGGATCTGGTTCACATGGTTTCCAGTCTTCTGAAAATGTTTCGTCGCGCTGGGTGGCCCCAGGGTCTTCCCATGAGCGATGAGATATCTTTCAGCAGCCTCAGTCACATCTTTAAGCGTCTGCAGCTTTTGTTCTTCTAAGTGGGTCGCTAGGTCCTTGTGACAGGCATTGAGAAATTGTTCCTTCACGATCAGGTCATGGAGACTGTCGTAAAACTTGCTTTCGCCTGATAACTCCACCCACTTGTGTAGATATGACGACAGGCGCTCCACAAACTGCTTTGGCGTCTCGTCTGACTTAGGCCGGCATTCACGGAAGCGTTTACGGTAGCCCTTCTCTGTAAAGTTGTAGCACTGCAATAGGGCCTCTTTCAAGACGTCGTAGTTTTTGGCGTCATCGTTCGACAGTCTGGTGTAAACTTCGAGCGCTTGCCCTGTCAGAAGTGCACTTAGTCGAATCGCCCAGTCTCGAGGTTGCCAATTAGAGCTTTCAGCGAACCTTTCGAATCTCGCCAGATAACTGTCAATCTGGTCCTTCCCGTCGACGAAAGCTGGCAATTTTGGAGCCGTGTTGTCACTGATAACTTGTGGCGCATTCTGCTGTTGCTGGATACGCGCCATTTCTAGCTGGAACTCAAGACGCTTCAGCTCGAATTCTCTGTCTTTTTCTTGCCGCTGCTGTTCAATTTCTAGAGGCTTCTGTTCTAATTCTCTTTCTTCACGGCGACGCTGCTCTTCTAATTCTCGTTCTTCACGGCGACGCTGCTCTTCTAATTCTCGTTCTTCACGGCGACGCTGCTCTTCTACTTCTAGACGCTTCTGTTCTAGTTCTATTTCTTTTTCTAGACGCTTCTCTTCCAATTCTCTTTCTCGTATTCTCTCCTGAGACTTGACGTACTCCGTCAGCTGCTTGCCTTTTAGATTCAGTTCAACCCCTTTCTGCCAGAAGTCAGCCATCTTGATGCCTCTGGAAAGTTCTTTTCAAGAAAGTTCTTTTCTGGAAAGTTCTTTTTCTAGAAAGTTCTTGACTGTAGAGTTCTTTTTCTGGAAAGTTCTTGACTGTGCTGTACCTTTCTAGACTGTTCTAGAACAGCACGCTTTCTGCAGTAGCGCTGATGCTTGTCACTAGTCGCCTTCGCTGACGCAGGCCCCGCTGTCATCGTCGTATGCGACGCTGCACCACGCTGGTGTTGATGTACACGCTCCTGTGCTGAAGTAGACGCGACGTCCGCTCGCGCTCTCTGTAACACTGGCGATGTAGCTCCGAGACTGTCCCTCGACGTAGTCCTGCGGCAGCCACGTAGTCCCGCTCTGTTGTTCGCTCACGAAGCAACTCTTCGGCGACTACACGCCCTTGCAGTCAACCCGAACCTATCGGTGATGTAGTCCCAGTATGTTGGCCCCTCTCGACGCAACTCGTTGGCGGCTACCCTCGATGACTGCCTCTCGTAACGTTGACTCGCTTGTTGTAGCAGTTGAACCCTTGGCTATGGCGTGAATCCCGGCTTGGCCCCCAAAATGTTACACTCAGTTCGATGATGGTGTTTTCTATCAGTATCTGATTCAGCCCCGATGCTTGAATTCCTGATAGTTGTGTAACTCAGATTCGTTTATTCACGCAACCCGTCCAAACAGCATACAAGTCACAAAGTCGACGTATGAAGTTTTCCACTTTTATTCAGCACACATCAACAACTGCATACAATTCTCAACTCAACTCAACAACTTTCACAGCAACTCTCAAATCACTATCAACAACTTTACTATCTCAACAGCAACTCGGCACACGATTAAATAACCTCTCTCTCTTCCGGAAGAATTTCGAATACCGTAGAAATGACGCACTGCCACCAATCGAATAAAAGATCGTCATCACTGACTTACGTCATACATGTCAAAAGAATGTTCTCCATTATCTACGTCCATCAAGAAGCTTCGATCGCTAGTAAACAAACGGATCCAGAAGATTCTCCAACAATATCGACTAACGAAAATTATCAACGTTATACAAAGCCTCTCCTAACAACAATGCAAACTCAAATCAAAGGTAAATAAACTCCATTATTGAATACTTTGCAAAACGAAACGATTAGATCTATCGTACACGCTTCCGACATACTTTCGTTCGCGTTTCAACGTAACAATATGGGTATTGCTTTTTAAACACACACGCGCGCGCGGCACACACACACACACACATACATACAGAAGTATAGAAAACTCTATGCGTCAGCATCTCTCATGCCTCCCAGACGGCCAGACGGGCTGAGGGATAGTTTAGGTTAGTTAAATAAATTAAAGTCCCACGTCACATTAACGAATAGGGGACGGTACGGGCTGAGGGACTGATGATAATGATGATTTATAATGCATTTTTCCTAAGTATACAGTTCAAAGCGCTCAAATACTTGGAAAAATGAACCAGTTTTATGTCAGAGCGCATTGGGATCTTTGCTTTCCAGTAATAAAGATAATTACTACTACTACTACTTTTACTACTACTACTACCACTACTACTACTACTACTACCACTACTACTACTACTACTACTACTACTACAACTGTTATTATTATTATTATTATTATTATTATTATTATTATTATTATTATTATTATTATTAGTAGTAGTAGTATTAGTATTAGTATTAGTATTATTAGTATTAGTATTAGTATTATTAGTATTATTAATGTTCGTGTTCTCTCTCTCTGTCTCTGTCTCTCTCTCTCTCTTCCTCTCTCTCTCTCTCTCTCTCTCTCTCCCTCCCTCTCTCTCCCAGTGTGCAGGCCAGGCTATTATGGAGGAGACTGTCAACCCTGCATAAGGGCATGCTCCGGCAAGGCTTGCGACGACATTGATAATCCCAACGACTGCCCAGGTTGGTACTTACGACAGGACAGAATAGGTATACAAATGTTGAAAAGAGTAAATGGAAGTAAATTTGGTTTACAGCCCAAAGCCAATGACAAGAAGTAGATTATTCCTTACTTCAGAGTAAGATATTGGGCAGAGTAAGAGTGATGTGCATAACACGATGTTTTAGTTCACAAACATGGATATGGTGCTTTCAAGCGACATTTGGACGGGAAGTAACCCTGGCAACATTTCTAGGTGTGGGGTGTAAACAAGAGCTGAAGGGACATACTTGCAGCCCATATAGAGCGACCAAACCCTAAACTAACCCTAATCCAAATTCTAACTAAATCGAATCCTAATGCTAATTATCGAAATTAGCCGTTAAAATTGTATTTCTTATTTTGGGGATCATGTTCATAATGTCACCGCCAGATTTGTTAGCTGTTTTTTTAAATGATAGGACCACGGTATCTGCACATCCATTTCAGACTCTTGGCCCCAAATTCGAAGACTTTGTTTACATTTGGCTAAAATGGGTTAACCATAAAATTCGCATTGTTTTTACATTAAACGATGATAAAAGTAGGCTTTCGTTGCTCAAACCAATCAATAAAGTTTGAATTTTCAATTTCGGTTCTGACAGTGAGCGATTTCCCTTTCTTTAAACGGTACATCGATACCATAGCAGTGTGACCTTTGACCCTGATTGCACCGCGTGGATTGAAGTATTGGTCTTTGCGGTGTGCGTAGGGTAGGGTCCGTTTTATCAACATAAAACGAAAATCCTTACGAGCAATTTTATATAACGGGTTCTGTCTCTTAACCGGCTTTGGTAGCTGCTATTTTTAGCTCCAGAATGTTGGCTGGTTAGCCTGCGACTGTTGCTAATAATAACTATACTTTGGAAAAAGTTAATTGGAAAAAGTTAATTTTGTTGTACGCTTATTTTGTTGTAAGCTTATTTTTGTGTAAGCTTATTTTGTTGTAAGGTTATTTTGTTATAAATTTATTTTGTTGTAAGCTTATTTTGTTGTAAGCTTTTTTTGTTGTAAACTTATTTTTTGTGGGGCAACACTTACTGTGAATATTAAAAGGATCTGTCAAGGGGGCGTGGTCAAAGTGGGTCCCTGTAAAGGAGATGATGATGATGATGATGATGATGATGATGATGATGATGATGATGATGATGATGATGACAATGGTGATGATGATGATGGTGATGATGATGATGATGGCGATGATGATGGAGGTGATGATGATGATGATGATGATGATGATGATGATGATGATGATGATGATGAGGAGGAGGAGGAGAAGTTACACCATTTTATCACAGAAGCCAACTTGTGCCGGTCAAACCCATGTCAACATGGAGGATTGTGTCAGCAAAGGGCAGACTCCTATACATGCAGCTGTGTACCAGGCTACGACGGAATAAACTGTCAAAACGGTACGTCGTTTTGGTATGATGGAGTGAACTCCATGGATACCTGTAACTGTGACAATACTGGCTGTCGCAATATGACTAGTTTTACCCTGCTTACTTTACGTTGTAGCCTTGTTTAGTCAATGTAATCATAGAATGACCACTTGGGGTCATGAGCAATCTTGTCACTGTAGATTGTTCTAACCTATAAAGGGAACAGTGAAAGCCCCAGTTGAAAACCTGTCTTGCCTTTGTAGGCATGACTAATTCACTGCGGCAACAGTTCCCCCCGTTGGAGTGCCGGGGGTTTCAGTATAAATAGTATCCCCACTTTCTGGAAATTTAGTGCTTTAAATTCCCACTGTCGCTGTCTTCATCATTTGCTCTTTCCCATTCCTGATCTGTCCTATCACTCTGCTATACTTTCTTCTTCTTCGCTAGATCAATGACCTACCTTTTTTCTTGAAAACTCTTCCTGGACAAGACTCCTTGTTTGTGTATGAGGTCTGTTGGATCAGCTTGGGAGTGTTGGACGCTTTCTGCCGGGTGGTCACTAGGGCTTCCTATGATTGTATTATTTCGCACTATAGGCATTTTATATGTATGTGTTTTGTTGATGATTTATAATGATGGTTGTATTCTATTTTGTTTTTGTAACCGGGGTGTTCGCGTAGTTGAGGTCAACCCTCAGCCGTCCCCCGCGTGGGATGTCTTTATTGTAAAGTGACTGGCCGGTGGAGGGCATTCAATTTTCCCACTAGGGTTGTTTCGGCAGATCTTTTATGCGGATCGGGGGTTGTCCGGTCCTGATTTGGCTCGGAAGAGTCCGCTGGACCTAAAGCAACAATCAATCAATCAATCAATCAATCTTAGAATGTTAATGTTAGGCTGCAGCAGACGATGCGAGTATACGGAGGTACACACACTGCGAGCTTGACGCAGACAGTGTAGTGACGTCAGCACTGTGTGTGTTGAATCGGCAGGCAACGATATCATAATAGCTACGTTAGGCGAGTCGATTACCAGCCAATGAGAACACAGTTTAGAATGAACTCAACCAGGTCTGGTGATTCAAATAGAGAGATAGAACGGGAGTCTAGTTTGAACCGAGGAGCAGTAAACAGCTACACAGTTAGCAGTAAAATCTCTCCTGAACAGACCAGGAAGCAGGACTTGTGAATCTTAGAATTCAATCAAGTAGCCACGGGCCTGACTTTGTCAAACAGGTAAATGAACATACTTCTGTTTCATCGTGATATATTTATATTATTGTTGAAATTATGTTTGTGGAATTTGCTATGCATAGATTTGAATTGTTAATCCGACTTTGCCTGAACACGTGGAGAAGCTGACTATGAGGCAAAAGACGACCGGCTGACGCCATCTTGAATTATGTACGGACCCACTGTTGTTTAACCTATATGTATGTTTGCAGACCAGTGGCTGTACCAGTGAATGTTTATAATATTATTAATTCTTTATGTGTATAATTAGCCACGATTTATATTTATGTATGTATAGGAAATTAGAGTTGAGATTTCAGTGGACCACGGACGTAGCAGAATGTTCGTCGCTTATGTATAGAGATGTGGAGCTATCACTGAGGGCTACTTTGGCTTTCAGTGAGACGCTCTGCACAGACCTATTATTCAGGGTTGTGCAGAATTTCGTCTCTTATATTACAGACGAGCAGGCGAGATACGTGCGCCCAACTCAACAGAAAAGACGAGTTGGCTGTTTAGCCTCTACAGCACAGGACTGAGAGAGCAACCCTGGAAAACACCCTCCAAGACACCACAGCGTGTCAAGGGACCAAACTACACGACGACCCAGCGTGTACCAGAAGCTACCTCAACGAAGGGCTTCAACCCGCTACATGACAGTTAAGTGCATAGGAAAAAGTGCACTAAAACTGATAGTAAAACGGACCACAGTAGTCCAATCTTCAAGAACGCTAGTAGCCAGTGCCCTGTGAAGAGATAACAGCTGCCTAGACTATCAGCGATCGAATCATTTGCATTGACTTATGACTTTTTAAGGTAGATTAGTACATCGAAGATCTTGTATAGAGTAGAAGAAATAAATGTGTGATTTTAACTGTTATCAAGTGGCTGGACTACATATGATTCATAGCCGTGTGAAAGCTAGTGTGACAGTGATCTTTTACCATTTTTCTATCTATCTCTGTATCCCAGCCTTAACACAGACCGAGCTAAATAAATAAATGTATTAAAGTAATTCACGGGTGACTAACTAGCAGTTCCCATCGAATAAAGCGTGAGGGTTACAGCATTCCATTGTGCAGAGCCCAACAACTAATAAACCCCACGTTACACTGGCTACGCTGGATCGAAACAACTGTTCGGTGACTAGGTTAGTTGCTGGTCAGAAATTGCGACAGAGTGTGTTATCTCAAAATGGTTTGAACATGTATTCAGTATAAAGCCTGCACTCCAAATTATGGAAATAGAAAGTTCCTGAAATAATAGCGACGGCACGTTTGTGACTTGATCATATTTAGGTCTGTAGTAATAGTCTGAGGACAAAATCAGTCTGTCGAGTCTTTATAAATGTCCGTCCTTTCATTGTCGCTCGTTTATTTAGGTCTGTTTAGCCTGCAATTTTCCCATTCATGTTACTCATAATAGCAACATATGAATTGATTGCTTAACTTGCGGGAGCACGTCCCGCTGATGTTTGAACGTGTTTGTATTTTGAGATTTGTGTTTTAGTGCAATAGGTAAGTGGTTCCAATAGTTTGCAACTCTTTTAGAAACAAACCCACAAAACTTTCTCATGTTAGTACTTCAGAATTTCGTATTTTGTCACAAGGACTCGGATCAAAGAAATCTGACCAGCTGTTCTATTGAGGCTCGTATATTCTAGCTCTAAATAATGCTATACTACTACTACTACTACTACTACTACTACTACTACTACTACTACTACTACTACTACTACTACTACTACTACTACTACTATTATTATTATTATTATTATTATTATTATATTATTATTATTATTATTATTATTATTATTATACTATACTACTACTACTTCCACTACTAGGCTTACTATTATTATTATATACTACTACTACTACTACTACTACTACTACTACTACTATA
Source organism: Oncomelania hupensis (assembly GCA_036898135.1). NCBI lineage: Eukaryota > Metazoa > Mollusca > Gastropoda > Littorinimorpha > Pomatiopsidae > Oncomelania > Oncomelania hupensis. Next base: position 47,422 of record JBAHVR010000281.1, on the reverse strand, counting down.
CTACTACTACTACTACTTTTTTTCTTCCTCATCGTCTTATCGATTCAGTACCCCCGTGGGGGCACAGGGGGTTTCAGTATAAATAGTATCCCCACTTTCTGCAAATTTGTATTGCTTTAAATTCCCACTGTCAATGTCTTTCTCCTTTGTTCTGTCTCGTTTCTACTCTGTTCTATCAATCTACTATACTATCTTCTTCTTCGCTAGACCAGTCACCAACCTTTTTTCTTGAAAACTCTTCTGGGACAAAACTCCTCATTTGCGTGTGAGGTCTGTTGGATCAGCTTGGAAATATTGGACGCTTTCTGCCAGGTGGTAACTGGGGCTTCCTATGATGTTATTATTTGGCAATGTAGGCATTTTATATGTATGTGTTTTGTTGATATTGTATAATGATGTTTGTATCCTATTTTGTTTTTGTAAACGGGGGTTTAATAAATTAGAGTATAGCCTCAGCGTCCCCCAGCCTCAGCGTCTCCTGCGTGGGTTTTTCTTTATTGTAAAGTGACCGGCTGGTGGAGTGACTTCAGTGTTGGCCCTAGGGTTGTTTCGGCAGATCTTTTATGCAGATCAGGTGCGAGTCCTCTTTCAGCGAAGTCTGGTCCTGATTTGGCTCGGAAAAGTCCGCTTGATCTAAAGCAATAATCATGTAATGGAATGTAATGTAATGTAATGTAATGTAATGTATCGATTCAGTGATCCAGTGAAACGCTGATTTATTTATCTATGCATTTATGTATTGTATTGTACCATTGTGTGTACTTGTTCCTAAAACAATGGTGGGTTTACGAAAGCTACAACTGGTTTATTAAAGAAGATTCTCGTTTAGTACAAGTTCGACTTTTTTATTTCAGACATCAACGAATGTGAATCTAGTCCCTGTGGTCATGGAAGATGCATTCATCAAGTTAACAGCTACACTTGTTCCTGTGACTCTGGATACTCGGGACCAAATTGTAGTACTGGTATGAATATCATGTGTGTATGTGTGTGTGTGTGTGTGTGTGTGTGTGTGTGTGTGTGTGGGTGTGCGTGTGAGTGTGTAAGAGAGAGAGAAAGAAAGAGAGAGAGAGAGAGTGAGAGAGAGAGGGCGCGCACGCGTGAGCATGCGTGTGTGTTTGTGTTAAGAGGGAAATAATACTCTTGCAACTGTTGTGGACAAATGCCTCTCCACATCTCCAAGCCTAAATGGTTTATAGCTATAATGTTATAATCTTATAATCTGAACTGTATGATAATTATGACTGGGTTTTGTATTACCAAGATATTGACGAGTGTGCCTCCAACCCATGCATCAATGGAACTTGTCAGGATGGCATCAATTTCTTCACCTGTTCTTGTTCTCCTGGTTTCACTGGAAACTTGTGTCAAACAGGTACCATACACTGCTTGCATTAACCATCGCCGTACGTCACGTTCAGAGGATAACATTTCGTTACTTCATAACTTAGCAGTGGATTAATTCTGACCCTTAAATATTGATATATGTAAAGATCTTACTATTTTGAGAACTACACAGAGTTTCAAATTATTCGTCGCATTTGAGTTGCTGACATTCCATTTGATTGATTGACTAACTTTAATTATTATTAATAATTAAATTATTTTTATTATTCAGCTATCATCAGATCAATCATCAATCAATCCTCCATCATCCTCCATCCATCACATCCTCCATCCATCCAACAAATCCATCAATCATCCTCCATCAATCCCCACCCCCATCCATCAACATCCATCAACCCATAAATCACATCCATCAATCAATCCTCCATCAATCACATCCATCCATCAATCCATCCATCAACCATCATCCATCACAAAATCCATCAATCAGCCTCCACTCCATCATCCTCCCTCCATCCATCCATCAATCCCTCCATCAATCCATCATCCATCAAAATCACAACCAATCAATCCTCCACATCAATCCCATCCAATCCAAAATCAATCATCCATCCATCTATCAATCCATATCCATCCATCAAATCCAAATCTCAATCCCTCCATCAATCACCATCCATCCATATCCATCCAATCAATCCCTCCATCCATCAAATCACCCATCCATCCAATCCCTCCATCCTACCCTCTCCATCCATCCATCAATCAATCAATCCTCTCAATCCATCACCATCAATCCCTCCATCAATCCATCAATCATCCATCCATCAATCAATCCCTCCATCCATCCATCAATCAATCAATCATCCATCAATTCATCCATCATCCATCCACAATCCATCCATCAATCAATCCCTCATCCAATCCATCATCAATCCCTCCAATCAATCCTTCCATCCATCCATCAATCCCTCCATCCATCAATCAATCCCTCCATCCATCCATCAACATCTCCTCCATCCATCCATCAATCCCTCCATCAATCCATCCATCAATCCCTCCATCAATCATCCATCAATCTCCATCCATCCATCAATCCCTCCATCCATCCATCAATCCATCCATAAATCATCATCAATCATCCTCCATCAATCCCTCCATCCATCCATCAATCCCTCCATCCATCCATCCATCCATCCATAAATCATCATCAATCATCCTCCATCAATCCCTCCATCCATCCATAAATCATCATCAATCATCCTCCATCAATCCCTCCCTCCATCCATCCATAAATCATCATCAATCATCCTCCATCTATCCCTCCATCCATCCATCCATAAATCACCATCAATCATCCTCCATCTATCCCTCCCTCCATCCATCCATAAATCATCATCAATCATCCTCCATCTATCCCTCCATCCATCCATCCATAAATCATCATCAATCATCCTCCATCAATCCCTCCATCCATCCATCAATCCCTCCATCAATCCCTCCATCCATCCATAAATCATCATCAATCATCCTCCATCAATCCCTCCATCCATCCATAAATCATCATCAATCATCCTCCATCAATCCCTCCATCCATCCATAAATCATCATCAATCATCCTCCATCTTCCATCAATCCCTCCATCCATCCATCCATAAATCATCATCAATCATCATCAATCATCATCAATCATCATCATCAATCATCATCATCCATCATCATCATCATCATCATCATCATCCATCATCATCATCATCATCCATCATCATCATCAATCATCATCCATCATCATCATCATCATCCATCATCATCATCATTAATATGATCCATGTTGTTTGCAAGTGTCGAGTTCTTCTAAAGATACGTAATATACAATGACTTTCTCTAGTCATTTTACTGCAGGAGGTCAGAGGAGCTCTGAAAGCTATCAAGACTTCAACAGTATTTTTACCTGAGAGGCAACTGCTGTATGTTCAATAATGCAGACAATGTTAGTTGTTGTTCCAGGCTGCGACAGCCAGCATTACGGCGTCAACTGTAATAACACTTGTGGCGCGGGATGTAACGATGGTACTTGTGACTCGGTGTCAGGACGCTGCATCAGCAAATGTTTGCCTGACTTTCAACAGACACCTCACTGTGATCAAGGTGAAATGATTAAAACTAAAATCTCGATACTTTACAATTAAAGTTTCTGATGTTTTAATTTGGTAAAAGAAGTAGTAAAAAGACGTTGGTCTAATTTTGTAACCATCATGATTGTCTAAACGTTTACCAAAACAAATAACAATCATCTCTTGGATTTCACAAAATATGTGTACACTAATAACAGCGACGACGAACGGAAAAAGACTACGCATGTACACCAACCACTGGACATGCATGCATCACGTACAGCGACGCCCCACAGCGAAGCTCCAGCTTGTTCATTGTTTCACTCTTGACACATTAATCACCATTGGCTTGTCAGGATTTACTGAGTGTATTCACAACTTTCCGGCACCTCTCATAAAAACTCGTGGGTATCGCCATTATAAATTAAAACGAGGTTATATGAAACCAAGTTCCGGTTTTGCTTGTTTTGCTTTTATCAAAGCTTGATGCGTGACTTTTAAATATGGCAAATTGCCGAAAACGACGATTGTTAGAGCCAGAAAATGAGTGGGATAAGTATAAAAACGGTGGAGGAAGTACATGCTCAGTGAAAGAATGCAAAAAACAATCGTAGAGGCCTGTATTTGTGGCGACTTCGGAGGTGCGTCGATCATCGACAGAAAGTGAAACGGGACCTGAAAACTCTTGTAGTTTTCCATAGCTTCGCCGTCGCAACCTTCACAAAACACAAAGTAACTGAATATGTTAGGCTAGCGTTGTGGCCAAGTGGGCTAAGGAGGGACTAACTTGCCTTGTCCACAAGCCAGAAACCAATGGCGCCTGACAGGTGTGGGTTCGAGCCAGCATCTGGGCGTTATGTTTTTCCGAATATTTTTCAAAAATTCACAAATAATGTTAGGTAGGTAGGGTTAGGCGCGCCACTGGCGATAGAAAGGGATAATAAACTGCAGCAAAAAAAAATAAAAATATGTGAGGGTACGATACCGGTGGCCAGTGACACATGTTATTATTCTTGAATATTTGGAAATAACTCACTAAAACACGCGGAGAAAAAAACCGGAAGTATTTTTCATAGAGGGGATTCCCGTTGGTGCATAGGATAGCAGAAAAGTGTGAATTGCTTACCAATGCACTGACCGCATTCTGTGCTCGCCCGTGATCAAAATGTGAATTAGAGATGCTCCAAAGAAGCCATCGGTTTAGAAGCCATTAGACCAACGTCTTCCCCTATTTTTTTTTTTTTTTGAGTAAATTTACGTCCTCGGACACATTAAGCGTATAGGGGACGGGTGAAACACCGGTTTGTGACTCCCTTTATCCAATCACGTTGGCCATTTGCAGCATGGGGAGGCCTGAAGAGCCCAGACAGCTACAGGTTGTGACTAGCAGTGGTTTGTGATTGAGAAATAAATTTAACTTTCTGTAATTCTTTATTCTTTCCATTTCAGAAGCCGGTGCTCAGCCTTTGGCAAGTGGTTCTGAGAATCTGATAATACCCATTGGAGGTGCCATTCTGGGTGCTGCAGTTATTATAGGTGGCTGCGTGTTGAGGGGGTCTCTGGTAATTGTGCTTTGTTGTCTTTGTTAATTGAGGTTCTAGTTTTGCATTGTGTATAGTTGTATACTTTCATTTTAATAACAACGGGCTAATATGCATAGAGTTAAACTTGCACTGTGATCCGAAGTTATTCAGTGCAACTACTCATTTCCTTTCTACTCATCTACTAGATTAGCAGCTGTCCTATAAAAGAATTACAAAGATTGTTTCTGCTTATTGGAATCTGAGATATTTTCCTGTTCAAAAGACGCTTCCACGAATCTGTCTGTTGATGGCAATTCGCATGGTTTAGTTGAACAATCGTTTAAATCAAATATAAAAACCTTAAAGTTCGAATGTGTGGTCAAAGCCACATTTGATATCCTAGTATGTCAGGCTAAAGGAAAATAACCCAATAAAACAAACGACCCGGCAGCCAACGAGCTTTTGTTGCTGACATGCCCTGAAAAAAGGTGCAAGAGGAAGCGAATTTATAATAATAATAATAATAATAATAATAATAATAATAATAATAATAATAATAATAATAATAATAATAATAATAATAATAATAATAATAAAAATAATAGCTCATACATATATTGTTTGCAGCTGGACTCGACGTACAGCAACCTCGAACATTACAAATACAAATAACAGACAAGATGACGGAAGGAGCGTGCCTGAGGACGACAGTAAGTTAGCTGTTTGCTTGTTTCTGCTCTCTGTCTTCTCCTCTACATACTTCCCTTAGTTTCATATTGTTGTTGTTCCTCCTCCTCGGTCTCATATTCTTGTTATTTTTTTTTGTACATGTTTGCCCTAATACATTGTGCTTGGCCTAATTGAAGAAATCCTACAGAGAATCCCAAAGATTTTGGGCATTTGTAAATTATTAATAATTATTATAATTAACTGAATTATGTAAACAACAAACTATTAGTTTAGCAGGGCTCGACACAACCGACTGTCCGAGACAGGTAGACCCGACTGCAGGACAGGTTGGATCGCTACCTAACCTGTCCGACGGGACAGGTATTTGTCAGCTGCCAAGTCAGTAGACGTCAAAGATCTTGGCTTAGCTGAAAACAGAAAACAGACCGCTACGACTTTCACAAGCGACACTGAAACAGTAATGAAAGCAAGCACAAACGTTTGAATGCGCAATGTGCTGCAATACAAAACTGTTGCAATACAATTCGCTTCAATATTTTACTGTTTGTGTTTCTTCATCAACACTGTAAGGAAAGTTTGGACAGGCTGGAAATGTTGTGGGACAGGTAAAATATTTGACAATCTGACCGATAGGACAGGATAAAAAAACCGTTTCTGTCGAGTCCTGTGTAGACATTCTAAATTCTATTAACAATATACTACATAGTTCAGTAGTAGTTGATTTTGCTTGAGTGATATGTTTTAAGAAAGATGATTATCTGGCTCTACAAAGGTAGACAAAAAGTACGATGTACTGGCTTTCAATTCCACGTTCAAAGAGCTTAAGGAGCTAAAATGCAGTACATCATTGATAAAGCCTGGTTTTCCTTACACGTTTCGACCTTTACCAAAGGTATCATCAGAAATGGTTTGGCCTTGAATGCTTAGACTATACTGAGTGCAGTCCATATGCATTGCAATGGAAAGCTTACTCGCAAAAACACCGTTGAAAAGTTCACAATAGGAAGAAGCCAATCGACCTAGGGAATGACCTTTAAAAAGATTTTTGAAATAATTTAAAAAAATTTATAATAATATTTCTCTTATATATATATGAACAGTTGGTAAACAATTGTGCCAATTATTTCTTATTAGGTTGCATTTTTATTGTAGCCTAGAAATTATAATTGCTTCACATTTTCATCTGTGTTTAATGTTTTGTTGTGAGAATGAGAACGAGGTCAATAATCATTTAAACGAATCGACAGTAAATAAACATATTGCATTGAATTGAATGGAATTGATTCGCCAGTTTTTGAGAATATTCCTTTATGGAAACTGAACGAGTGAGGAGAGAATTAGTGTGATCTGGCGATCAAGTATATTTCCGTCTTAACTCAATAAACATCATTTGTTTTATCGTTGATATTTATAAACTGTGGGTTTGATTGAGCTGGTTCACTATTCAGGAGCTGTACCTATGACACCAATTCCCCGCACTTTGGGACGAACGGCAGCGGAAACTTTGGACACTCAACCCAACTCCGAGCAACCCAAACCCGTGGGAGAAATGGACGTCAACGTGTATGAGAACGTCCGTGAAAACCCTTATGATGAACTTCAACTTCACTCACATGACGCCACACTAGAGAATACCGCATACACAAGCCTCCTCGTGACAGGAAATACATAAATTAAGAGTGGTGGGAACTTTGAATGATTTGCGCCTCGGTCTGCGCCTAAGTGTTCGTCACTCAAACTAAACACACACACGCACGCACACACACCCACACACACGAACACGCACCCACAACGCATACACACACACACAAACACTCACAAACACACGCACAAACACACACACACACACATACACATACACCCTACATAGCGTCGTCGACAATGGTAAATGGCCTAAGTGCAAAATCACAACTTTTCAGGAGAGAGAAAAAACTAATTTACATTAACAAAAGAAATAGTTAAAAAAATGTCTTGGCATAAAAATCTACATCAGCACTAGTTTGAAGTGCTGCTACGTCTGTTTTTATTAACAGGTGTAAAATTAACGGAAAATAACAATTTTTGTCACTTAGGCCATTTTTCTCTGGCTGTTTAGGTCATTGTGCCAATTTCCCTACCTCAGTTAGGCCAAAACACCTTCAGATGTATATCAAAATTGTCAGTTTGCCTGCAATTAGGCCACTTTCACTCATTGTTTTGCCATTTGCCCATTGTAGATAGGCAGTTTTCCTCAACACTTTTTAGGTATCATAGCTTGAGCCTTTTACCCAGGAACATTTAGGCCAATTTTCTTTACACATTTTTGTTGGGCCATTTCGTAACGGTCAAATAACGGTCATTAAACCGTTTTTCACGGAACCAAACAATACCATCTTATGCGGAAAACAAATGCTTAGTCCAAAAATAAAGAAAAACGATTTTCGAAAAAATGTCCCTTAGGCCATTTACCTTTGTCGACGACGATAGTGCTTCAGGAAATTATATGAGTGAATAAGGGCCCTTCAATACAAAGTAAAGAAATACAGAGAGAAATGTAGGCTGTTATGGTATATGCAGGTAAGGCTGTTGTACAAACAAAATCTAGTGATCACAACTCTCATTCCACAGCTAACTCATCTAACCTTAGATACCATTCTAGAGCACTACGGTAGGAAACTGCGGTAGTTGGTTTTTTGTTTGTTTGCTTTAAAAAGGTAGGATTTAGAGCCCTTGATGTCGTGTACTGAAAATACAAAGAGTATTGCTGCTATTTGTTTTGATACTAGTAGTAGTATTGTGTAATGCTCATGTTACATGTATTCCCTTGATGTCTGTACAATATACGCATCTTTTTGTGTACTTAATAACCATTTTGGCTGTTGTTCTTTTGTTTGCTCCTTTTAATTTTTTTAACAAACGAGACAAAAGTATTCGTTGTTATTTCTTACGTCTGCTTGAAATAAATAAACCTGGAATTCCACAAACTCGAACTGTTTTGTTTTCTTAAATGTTCAAGATAACCGATCATGCATGAAAATAAACAGCAATCAAATTACAAAATTACCTCCCCTAGCTCTCTGTACGACACATAGATCTCCTTGTGTACCCTTGTCAATAATGTTGTTCAATAATGGGGAAAATCCTAAAACGTTACCTGAAATAAAAAGTATCCTTATGATGAACTTCAACTTCACTCACATGACGTCACGCTAGAGAATACCGAATAATAATAATAATAATAATAATAATAATAATAATAATAATAATAATAATAATAATAATAATAATATATTTTGTATAGCGCAATTCAAACATAAAATGCTTCACAAAGCGCTTGATCACACACAGCCACACACAGATACACACGCATAATAAATCTATTCTGCATTTAAAAACAAGACAACATGTAAACCTAGTAAAGGTAACAAACCAACAAATAAAAGTATAAAATCAGTCAATCAATCAATAAACTTATATAAAATAAATGAATAATTTCACAGAAAAAATTTAAGAGAGGGACGTTAATACCAAAAGAGGCAGATCAACAATGCCTCATCAAGATGTAAAGTGTAAATGGTGGTGAAATACAGCAGTTTTAAAAGTAGAATAATCGTTGAATAACTAAACATCGTTACAACATATGACAGGCCAGATGAAGAGAATAAAAGCTTGTGTAATGGCATTAATATGGTTTAAAAAGAAAACATATTTGTGATTCACATAATAATAGTAACAACACCAATAACAATAATAATAATAATAATAATAATAATAATAATAATAATAATAATAATAATAATAATAATAATAATAATAGCAGTTTCTAATTTCATTTACAGTGAAAACAAGTTAAGAGGGATCAAATGTCATTTAAAAAAGCAAAACAATTTTAAGACAAGTACACGCATACGCACATGCATCCACGTACACACGCATTCACCCACCTGCTTGCAGACTCCATCATCCCACTTCTGACACCATGTGTTGTTCTTCTTGTATGTTTGTTTATCAGGCAAACACTTTAATAGAAGAAAGGCAGTGGATGTGGTGTTACATGGAAGCCATCTTTTATTCCCGTCCCCGTATGTTATTCTTTGATGCAACTCTTGTTCTCAACTAGTCAACTCGACGTCATTAATCAAAGGTTATGTCCCTTGGACCTATTAAGCTGACTGACCAATCTTCTTTCCATTACATGTACTAGTAGGCTCTGTACATGACAAAGATGATTATGAACTTGATCACAGCCACAGAAACCACTAACAAACCACCATCCATCATACTACAGATTGGCGTCGTCGACTACTTTACAATCAACTTACCTTCGTATTGATAAAGAACTACGTTTTCTCCGCTTCACATCAAGATTGAATTTTACAACTTTGAAAATCATTCTTCGCGAATAAAATCCAACATGGCGACCAACGATGAACTCATGAAAGAAATCCAACGGTTGAATGACCAACTTCAAGCCCAGCAAACGAAAGGTCAGTCAGAAAAAGAAATTATTAAAGAAGTAACTTTCATCGGAAAAGAAAAGAAATTGGAACAATTTTCGGGAGATGGAAAGACCGATGTTAGAGACTGGATTGAAGAATGCAAGATAGCTGTTGAGTCGCCAAGATTTCGCTCAAACTCTAAAGAAAATTTGAATTTTATAATCGGACATTTAGAAGGAAAGTCCAAAGAAGAATTGAAAATTCACGAGAAATGTTCAACGCCAGAACAAGTGTTTGAAATTTTGATCAAAACTTTTAGTAAGAATAGGTCTTTTACGGAAGCACAGAGAAACTTCTTTGAAAGAAGACAGCGTCAAGGAGAGCCACTACAAGACTTCTCTTATGATCTACGCCGTCTTATGGAAAGAATCACATGCATAAAACCAGATTTTGCCGATTCTGCGAAAGATGAGACACTTAGAGATCATTTTATAAACGGAATTAGGGACACGATTTTGAGAAGAGAGATGAAGAAGACAGTCAGTGAAAGACCCAGCCTTTCCTTCATCGATATTCGCACTATGGCTATCCACTGGACCGAGGATGTACCGCCTTCACCTACGCCAGTAGATGTGGACAAGATCACGGGAATGACAAAAAGAGAAGGAAAAAAAGAACTTCGAGAATTCAACGATTCAACGATTCAACGATTCAACGAAGTTTATTGGCCAAATTGACATAAAACATGCACATGGAATATGTTGCGATGTGGCAGTAACATTCATAAAACATACATGCAAACACACGTTTACCAGCTAATAAAATACTGATCAAGCGTGCACACATACATACGCAAACAACAAATAGTAAAAATAAACAAATAGGTGCCAGTGGATAATGACGTGGCGTCAGTAACAGCATTATACATTTAACATTATAAGACATTTAAAGCGAGAGCAGCCTCTGGAAAAAAAGAATATCTAAAACGGTTTGTTCTGGTTTTGAGGGCTCTGAAGCGCCTGCCGGACGGGAGGAGCTCGAACAGATGGCCGGCTGGGTGTGAGGGGTCAGCTGTGATATTTCTAGCTCTACGGACCAAGCGCGTGATGTAGATCGAGGACAGATGGAAGTTCGCACCCGATAACTCTGGACGCGTGTTTTACGATGCGCTCAAGCTGCACTTTCTCCTCATCAGTGGCACCACCAAACCAGGTAGTGATGCCAAAGCAGAGGATGCTTTCGATCACTGCGCGATAGAACTGCGTCAGGACTTTTGCAGGCAACCTGAACTTCTTGAGTTGCCTCAAGAAGTGCAGGCGCTGTTGGCACTTTTTGATGATAGGGGTGGTGTTGTTTTCCCCATGACAAGTCGTTCGAAATGACTGTGCCTAAAAATTTGAACTCTTCTACTTGTTCAACACTTTCATCGTTGATCACCAGTGGTGAAAGTGGATCTTTAATTCTCCGAAAATCGACAATCATTTCTTTTGTTTTTGAAACGTTGAGCTCGAGGTTGTTCTCTGAGCACCAGTCAACCAACCGTTCGACCTCATCCCGATAGGCGGTCTCGTCGTCTTTGCTAATCAGGCCCTCAATGGTGGTGTCGTCAGAAAATTTAAGACATGAACAGATGGAACATGTGACACACAATCATTTGTGAACAATGTAAAGAGAAGAGGGGAAAGGACACAACCCTGAGGTGCTCCAGTGTTCAAAATCCTGGAGTCAGACAACATCTTGCCCACCCTGACGACCTGGGGGCGATCCAGCAAAAAGTCTAAAAGCCAATGGCACACAGAAGGATGGACATTTAAGGTTAAAAGTTTATCAAACAGCTTGTGGGGTATGATGGTATTAAAAGCGGAACTAAAATCCACAAAGAGCAGTCTAGCGTACGTACGCGCCTGCTCCAGATGCTGCAGTACGTGGTGAAGGCCCAGAGCGACTGCGTCCTCCACTGACCTGTTTGCACTATAGGCGAATTGGAGTGGAATTGAAAAAAATTGTGAAACAACAACAGCAGCAGATTCAGCAGCTAGTCACCATGGTTGGAAAGATAACTACTAAAGATCCATATAGCAAAGAAACCAGTGGTGCTGAGGGAGGAGCGTCAGGTAGACAAAGAAACTAGTACCGTCCCTTCCATAGAGGAGGAAGAACAGGAAGATTTGGTAGGGGAAGCGGCTACACAAGAAAACCGTCAGCAAACTACCAGTACACCAACAACCCTGACCATCAGGCTGTCGGCCAGTGTCCGACCATATTGGCAAAGATTGATGGAACATTAGTATCGTGCATCATCGACACTGGTTCTATGGTAACAACGATCACAGAAGAATTCGACACTGAATACTTAAGATCACACAAGAAGCTGCAAGAAAATATGTACACTTTGAAGGCAGCGAATGGTCTCGTTATTCCCTATGCTGGCTACAGTACTCCTCTCTTAAGGTGACCCCCCACGGGACCAAATTTTTGTTTGATCTTATCCGAGGGGCACCATAAACAGTCCTCTGATAAGATCAACTACCAGTAAAAAAACTTGATCTTATACGAGGTGCTAAATTTTTGTGTCGTGTGACAGTGTGTGTGTGTGGGTGTGGGTGGGTGCGAGTGTGTGTGTACATGTGTGCACGTTGGTGCGCGCGTATGCATGTATGCATTACTGTATATGTATTTTTTGTGCGTGTGTATGATGCATAAGCACACACTCAAACGAACGGATGCAAGCATGCATACACATACACACACTCTCTTTCACACACACACACACACAGACACACACACACACACACAACACAACATAGCATCACAAGACTTCAGGAGTGTGGGAAAATTACCGTGCCATCAGCCTCATCAGCCATCCCAGCAAGGTACTCCTGAAAATAATACTCAACAGGTTCAAACCCCAAGCTGAACAAATCATAGCTGAAGAACAAGCAGGATTCAGGGCAGGGCGAAGTACCACTGAACAAATTTTCAACCTCAGAATAATCTGCAATAAATTCCTACAGCACCAACAACATCTTCAGGAAAGCTCTGTGAGCAACCATGAGAGTGTACAACATCAGCCCTAAAATTATTGAAGTCATCAAAAGCCTGTATGACAAGGCTACGCAGTCCTCCATAACAGCGCCATCGGAAACTGGTTCAGAACAACAAACGGTGTGCGCCTAGGATGCCTACTCTCTCCAACACTCTTCAACATTTTCCAAGAGCGCATCATGTCAGATGCCCTTGCAGATCATGAAAGCACAGTTAGCATAGGTGTTAGAGCAATCTCCAACCTTCGTTTGCCGGATGACTTTGATGGATTGGCTGGAGAGGAACAAGAACTTGAACAGCTGATACAGAGGCTTGACACCACCTCCAGAGCCTATGGAATGGAAATAAGTGCATAGAAGACCAGAATTAATGACCAACAACACTAATGGCATCAACACGGACATCAATTTCTAAGGCTAATCCCTCAACACAGTGCATAGCTTCAAATATTTATGACCCATTGCATCAGACAATGGGTCCCAACAGGACGTCCTCTCCAGGATTGCACAAACAACTGCGACCCTGACAAGGTTGAAGCCCATTTGGAAAGATATGACCATTAATATACATTCCAATGTAAAGCTGCTGCCCTTCCTGGTCATCTCCTTCTTCCTTTACGCTTGAGAAACATGGACCCTCACAGCAGATCTACAACAAAGAATACAAAGCATGGAGATGAGGTGCTACCAAAGCCGCTAGCGTACTCTACTCCAGGCCTTCTCAGCGCGCGACTGGAATCTCTGACTGGGGGCCTACGCGAAGAAATGAAGGGAAGCAACTCGTAAAAAACCTAAAAGGCTAGCGATCAAACTTATTACCGCAACACAAAATGAAGTCGCGTAGGATTTCAAATTCGACATTTTTTTTTATTTTTATATAACCCTTTTTCCTTCCCAAACCACTGTATTTGATTAGTGTGAGATACAACTGTTATTTAAGCCGCAAAATTATATCGATTACGTATGTTGTTGTGTCTGAGTTTTGTCTTATTTGCGGTAAGTTGTTAGTTCGTGTCAACATCCGCTTTTACAAAGTGGCATGCTACTGCACTCTGTTCTTAATAAAATAATCTTCAATCTTCAATAGTTTCCAGCAGTTGTCTTTGATCATGGGCAAGAAATGTTGTGTGTACGGCTGCAAAACAAACTATGCGTCTGAAAAAGAACGCGAAGCGGGTAAAAAAGTGTCTGTGTTCAGATTTCCAAAGGAAGAGAATGCGAAACAGGCATGGATTTCTGCGATTCCAAACGCCAACGTGACTGTTTCCAAAGACACTGTGATATGTGAACTGCACTGACCTTCAGAATTTGAAACTATCAGCAAAAATGGGAAACTCCGCCCTTTAGATCCTCCATCTGTTTGGCCAAATGTTCCATCAAGCCAAATCCAACCCTTGCCCTTCCTCTTCGCACAACAAAGCGTGCATTGTGCTCTCAGAGAAACATAGAGGAAGACCAACTTGCAACCTTCTTGGAGCAGGACGCAGTTTCTTTCTGTGAAATGAAGGACACGCTATTGCAGAGCAAGCGAGATTTTCTTGTTCCTGTGATTACTTACATGGATGAAAGTGTTTTGATTGTACAGTCAAAGAAACTTTTGCGTGGAATTCCATGGTTTGTGATAAGGATTAGTAGTGATCAAACATTCAACAACTTCCATCTGGGTGTGCGATGCACAGCTCCCTCCCTGTCCAAAAATCGCATCACCACACTGACTACCTGGTCAGCACTGGAGGAAAATATGAGATCTCTGAACTGCCTAGAAATGACTGATAAAAAACAGATCATCCAGGAACAACTGCAGGCCATGGGAACACAACGTGTCGGCAAACCACTTTAAAAGGTAAAAGGTAAAGGTAGTCCCATAGCCTTGTGGCCGTAGGGGAGCGTGATGTTGGAGATCACACTTATCTTGGGCCAGCGTAATGAGGGTGATGCCCAACTCTCTCCCTCGCTGCTTTACCTTCCCCACCCTCAAGAGAGTAGGTACTCAATCACAGTTGAGTCAACTGGGGGCGTTGTTGTTTGTCGCTTCACACCTTAGCGGTCACCCATCCAAGTGCTAACCGCACCGGACGGTGCTTCACTTTCGACACAGTAGCGAGTGCTCCAACCACTGCACTATCCGACACCCCAAACCACTTTACACACCAGAAATCATCATCAAGGCCTGTCAGTATTTTGCAACGTTCAGGTGCCTCTATCAAAGACTCAGTCAAGATTTTCAATTGCCATCAACACTGACACTGACTCGCATCACATCAAAAGTTGCAAAGCTCGACGATGGTGCATTTTCAAATGCAGTTTTCAAGTCAGTCGAGGAACGCCAGAAAATGTGTGTGATTATGCAGGACGAGGTGTATGTATGCACAGCTGAGGTCTGAAGTTGCACTGCTGAGGTCAGTCTTGCCATTTGATTTTCTGTCAATGTCTGGATTCTAAATCTCAGCGTGTGATGCTACTCAAATGACCACTTGCCAATTAAAATTATGTATCATTTCAACATGTTTTTTATGTTTAGTAACCATTTACACCTACAACCTCAAGTGAGGTTGAAATAAAATCGTTGTGAGTTAGCTGCAAAAGAGGAGGGGTGGGGGGTGAGGGGGAGTATGATGGGTGTTTGAAGGAGGTTGATAATATGAATTATTTAGAATGTATAAGAAAACAAAAAGGTCCAAAACTGATTCTTTAGTAAATCTTCTTATCTATTAGTTTTTCAACAGTGACAAAGAAAAACACTGACAACTACACTTATGCTGTTAATATTTAACTCATGGATTTAACTCTATTATAAATACAAAACAGCGTATAAAACACTCTTTCAAAACCAAAATACAACGTTTTGTTTGATATCTATACTTCTTTTTAGCAGAATAATCAATATAGTTTGCTTGTGTGTGAATTGAGCATGAGAAAAGAACACATAAATGTATATAGTAACAAAGAAACCATAGGCCCCCAGTCTGAGACCCCAGTCGCGCGCTGAGAAGGCCTGTAGTAGAGTAGGCCATGGGTGCTACAGAAGACTTCTGGGCATTTCCTATACGCAGCACATCATCAACATCGAAGTCCGACAGACCATTACACAAGCCATTGAAAAACACGATGACATGCTCACAGTGGTGAAGAAATGGAAACTCCGATGTTATGGCCACGTCACCAGTTCATCAGGCCCTGCAAAGACTATCCTGCAAGGCACGGTGCAAGGCGGCAGAAGAAGAGGGAGACAGAAAAAGATGTGGGAGGACGATATTCGAGAATGGACTGGCTTGACAATGAGCGAAGCCATGAGGGTTGCTGAGAACAGAGAAAGATGGAGTACGCTGGTTAAACGGTCATCTGTGGTGCCCCAACGACCTTTGAGTTACGGGATAGGATAGGATATGATAGGATAACATCACACAACATAAATGGCAATTAAAAAAACAATTAATTAACATTTTCAATTTGAAAAAAATGCAATGACGTGGACTTCGCACCTCATATTGCTAGTGCACGGGTCACTCACCGGTCCACAAAATAATACAATATATAATTATAAGAGGAAAAAGTACTATAACTCTCAAGTTTACGGAAAAGATTGGCCTAATAATTACGTTATGAATCATGACTGTGTACGTGTTATGACAGTATTTGTTTAGCTCACAGTTTCTAAGTGCAATCCATGCAATTTAAACACAAGTGGGTGAAGGTGCGAACAAAAAGCTTATTACGGAAAGAGAGGGAACTTCCATTATGTCCTATACAAAAATGCGAGACGCTCTCACGGATTATTTCCCTTTGCTCGGGCTGGCTATATTTCATCATCTGCTATATGAATGATCTGTGCGTGGTAACTTATTGAGCCTATGCCATTGCACAAGAACATTTTTATGGCAACGTTTGCAAAAACCAAACTTTTAACCATCATTATTATTAACATTAATAATAATAATAATAATAATAATAATAATAATAATAATAATAATAATAATAATAATAATAATAATAATGGACATTTATATAGCGCTATTACTTGTCTTTTTATAGACAAGCGCATAGCGCTTTACATGAAAGGAAAGAAACAAACATGAAACAACTTACAATATTGCATTAGAAATTATACAATGAGAAAAAATAAAATAAAATAAAACCAAACACACAAAATCAAACAAAATACATAAAGTTAACTTTCTGCAAACAAGTCATCACAATCACAGCAAATCCACAAGCATAGCCAAAAGCAGAACACATATGAGCTGCGGCTAGGTTCTATAGAATGAAGGATTTAGTCAGGATAGTAGAGTTTGAAGAGGTGAGATTTTAGAGCTTTCTTGAATGAGGGTGTGGTCTGCTTGTGTCTGATGTTGGCTGGAAGAGTGTTCCATTGTCTGGGTGCACAATAGGTGAATGCCCGTTCTCCGTACATTTTGGTGTTGGTTTTTTGACTGCAGAGTGTGCGAGAGTCAGAAGAAGAGCGAAGAGTGCGAGAAGGGACATAGACTGACAGCAGATCTGACAGATATGAAGGGCAGGTTCCAGAGAAGAAATTGTGGCACAGTACGGACAGTTTGTATTTAATGCGGGCCTCTATGGGTAGCCAATGAAGCTTACGGAGTAGTGGAGTGATGTGATCGCGCATTTTTGCCCTAAAGACTAGCCTAGCAGCACAATTCTGGACTTTTTGAAGTTTGTCTATGAGATAACTCGGGCAGGAAGCCAGTAGGGCATTACAATAGTCTAGCCTAGACAAGACTAAAGCACAGACTAAGGTGATGGTTGCTTGAAGGGTTAAGTAGCAGCGAATGGAGCTGAGCTGACGCAAGGCAGCATATGCTGATTTACAAACTTGTGCAATATGGAAATCAAGCGTCATGTCACTCGACATAAAAAAAAGCCTAGATTTCTAGCCGACTGAGAGAAAGAGATTTCATGCTCTCCTACACTTACAGAGGTAGGCAAGGTGCAAGCTAAGGCAATTCTGGTCTTTTTGAACAGGAGAACCTCTGTTTTATCATCATTGAGCTTTAACTTGTTTTGTTTCATCCAGGATCGGACATTAGAAATGCAATTCTGTACAGTCTGGACATTGGTATCGATTTGTACCGGAAGACTTGATTTTAAAAGCTGAGTATCGTCAGCAAAAGCTTCAACAGTTACATCGTGTTTTTGAATCAGTTCGAGCAAAGGCTTTGTGTACAACACGAAGAGAATCGGTCCAAGAACTGACCCCTGCGGCACACCATAAGTCAAATTTTCCTTATTTGAGAGCACCTCAGCAATGCTGACAGTTTGCGTACGACCTTAGAGGTATGACTTGAACCAGGCCATTCCGCTATTGCTGTCTTTTTTGTTTGTTTGTTTTTGTTTATGCTTACTTATTGACATTTATTAGGTGCTTTTATGCTGCTTATGTGTGCATGTCATAGGTTCGTTTTCTGCCCTGGAATTTATTATTTTTTAATCAATGACAGATATTTTAACATTAAAAAATGCATGACAGACTGTTTCATTTATCCGAAACTGTGTAAATCCGTAATCG
The DNA here is from genome assembly GCA_036898135.1 of Oncomelania hupensis. NCBI lineage: Eukaryota > Metazoa > Mollusca > Gastropoda > Littorinimorpha > Pomatiopsidae > Oncomelania > Oncomelania hupensis. The sequence continues at coordinate 28,765 of JBAHVR010000281.1, read as the reverse complement.
TGAGAGAGAGAGAGAGAGAGAGAGAGAGAGAGAGAGAGAGAGAGAGAGAGAGGGTTGGGGGAAGAGAGAGCTCTGTCATTCAATCAATTAATCACAATAAAGCAAAATAACAAAATGTTTCACTAATAGTGTGAATTTAATTTATATCAGGTGTCCCCCCAACCCTCTAACCTCCCACATCACTGGCTTAATAATATCAGTCACTTCATGGAAAATAATTAATTAATCAGACAGAACAATCAGAACCTAGACTACAACATTCCACTCAATATAGATCTAATGCACAGAAATTCACAGATCAGAACAAGGACTGAGTATCTACATTACATTTTTTTCACGTTTACACTCAAACGAAAAGGGATTACAACAGATCAAGGACCATTTTTGTGCCTAGGTAAGGGGTTATCTTGCACAGTATTTGATCACGAGGAGAAAACACACTTAGTCTAATTTAACATGTTAACATAAGCAGTTTGACGAAGCCAAACTGCCAATCTGACAACATCTACGTTTGAAATGTAAGTACAAATATAATAGTCAAACAACCTAGAAACAACGTAAACAGTGAGCGACCTTTTGAACGTAAACTGTCAGCAAGCAAACAGTGTTTGTTTTAGCACATAGAATAGATATAACATGAATCACTGAAGCCTCTCCCCGATTGTTTTAACAACACTGCAGCAGTCTTGGTTTAGGCCTATATAAACACACAAAAAAGAAGTTTTTCGATTGCAATTTACCTTTCTTTGTCTCTTGGAAACTTGAAAAAGAACTTGCCATCACAATTTTCTTGTATCTGGCATTATGGCAATTGATGGCTGTGCAAAAGTCACCGCCCTGTTTTACTCGGTCGCCTTTTGTCTTTCTGCCACGAGCCATTTTTAGCATGTCGACAAGGGAGCGTAACTCGTATCTTCCGTCTCGCGGTTCTGTTCCAAGTTCCCCCTCTTTCTATAATACGCTCTTTGGTGCGAAATTTAATCAGTCATCAAGTCAAAGTTGATCTTAACCTGCATGTCCGGGTATAATGACGATGACTCATGGGTTAGTTTGTTGATCTGTCACTTAATAAGTGCAATCCATGCAATTTAAACACAAGTGGGTGAAGGTGCGAAATTTAATCAGTCGTCAAGTCAAAGTTGATCTTAACCTGCATGTCCGGCTATAATGACGATGACTCATGGGTTAGTTCGTTGATCTGTCACTTAATAAAGGCGCTGAAAAAACAAGTGCTGGACTCTAAAAGGCGCAGAGTTCCATCGCGTGCTGTCACACACACACACAGACACACACACACACACACACACACACACACACACACACGCACACGCTTGTATACAATCAAAACCAGGGTTTCTTTAGAATGTAGGAATCGGAAAGTGATTTTGTGACGGAAAAAGAGCATTTTTATAGAGAAAAGGGTTAGGGCAAGGGCTAGCGATAGATCTGCAACTAACCCTTACCCGAACCCTTCTCTAAGAAGTTGACCTAGTTCGTCTCCTTTTGGCGACGAAATAGGTCGAACTTTCTTCAAAATTTCCCGAAAAGGGACTGGATTTTCTCTGTCCCGGATATAGCACTCCCTTGTACTTAAAACACCCTCATGCACTATAACTGCACTGCCATGCACTAAAAGAGCACTCCCGCGCACTTTGAAAAAAGTGGGGCCCTGGAAAAAAGTGGGGTCCGAGCAAAAGACCCCAGTTATGACTAAAACAAACAAGGTCGAGCTACCACTTTGACATCAATACACATGCACCTACACACACCTACACACACTCACACACACACACATTGATGCGCACGCAGCACAGTGTCCCACCTATGTGAACAGGAAATGACATCATAAGGAATATATGACATCATCTCAAAACAGGAAGTGACCTCATAAATGACGCCATCTGTGACATCAATTTCTCTTAAGCAGTAGTCTCCTCCATTTGGGAACCAAAACGGGGTTGACGTTATCCGAGGTTTTCCCTATGCGAGGTGACGCTAAGCGAGGATATTCTAAATGGTACAAAGAAGGTGTTTGGCCGGGACCAACAACCTGATTGATCTTATCCGCGTTGTGACCTTAAACGATAGTGACGTTAAAAGAGGAATACTGTACATCATCGCAGACTTTGAGATGGGAGAACACATCTTGAAGAATAAAGGGATCTTTGTAGTGAAAGCGAGCGCGGACCAGGGTGTGAATGGGAAGAGAAAGAAACAACCATGCTTGTTAGGAATGAACGTTCTACAAGACTGCAAGAATCTCAGAAATTTTGACTTCAGCGGCGACAGCAGAAGCAGAGGTGGGATGAGTAAAAGCTCTCATTGAAGAGATAGAACGAAAGACGAGGAAATCAAAGTTTCTCAAAACCAGAGACGATCTCTTCCAGCAAACGCTGTTACAGTGGTGATGACGTCAGGAGGAGCGGAGATTCCAGAGAGCCAGGAAGTCATGATCCAGCACCTTCAGTGCGGCGAACATCTACCAAGAGGGTGATGATCATGGACACAGTTACCAGAAAGAAGAACGGGCTGTATCCGGTGCAAGTGGCACACTTTGGACAAACTAATGTCTTCCTCAAGAAAGGAACACGTCTTGGCATACTGCAAGACATTGACATAGTCTGCGATCCGGAGTTAGACATCTGCATAGAAGAGGCGGAGATGAATGAGATCATGGTTTTCAGATTAGATGTTGAAGAACAGAAAACGACGAAAGAACAAATTAAGGTGCCAGAGATTGACATGACAAAGTTCAGTGAAGAGCAGAGAAAACAAATTCAAAGTTTCATGGAAAAGCACGAGAAATGTTTCCAACGGGAAGGTGAAGTTGGTCATTCCGACACGGTCAAGTGCACTGTCAATACTGTTGATGAAGCACCTGTAAGCCAACCATATAGACGCATACCGCCAAACCAGCTAATGGAAGTTAAGGCACATATTCAGAAACTGCTTGACCAAGGTATAGTCAGACCCAGTCACAGCCCGTATGCATCCCCTATAGTGCTGGCCAAGAAGAAAGACGGAAGTTTGCGTAGGTGTGTGGACTACAGAAGGCTGAATGCGAAGACCATCCGTGACTCTTTCCACTTCCAAGAATTGAGGAAGCTCTCGACTCGTTGGCAGGAGCAAAATATTTCTCTACATTAGACCTGGCGTCCGGGTACCACCAGATAGCGGTAGAAGAGAAAGCTAAACACAAAACAGCTTTCATTACGCCATTTGGTCTGTTTGAATGGGAACGCCTGCCGTTTGGCCTTTCCGGGGCACCAGCCTGTTTCCAGCGGTTCATGCAGCGCCTGTTTAGCGACAAGCTTTTTGAAATACTCATCATCTACTTGGACGATCTTCTAGTGTTCAGCAAAACATTCACAGAGCACTTAGAACACCTAGACTATGTCTTCAGAGTTATTGAGAAACACGGCCTGAAACTGAAGCCGTCAAAATGTAAACTCTTCAGGGAAAAGGTGCCGTACCTAGGTCACGTGATATCGGCAGATGGGGTAGCAACAGATCCCGAGAAAGTTGATGCTGTGAAGGACTGGCCTACGCCATCTACAGTGAAACAACTTCGAGCGTTTCTGGGGCTTGCCGGGTATTATCGGCGTTACATCCAAAACTTCGCGCAAATTGCCGCTCCCCTGTACGATGCCATGCAGACCACGTCTCCAGAAGAGAAACACAAGTCAGTAAGAAAGAAGACACTGAATTGGACGTCCCGCTGCCAAGAAGCATTTGAAACGCTGAAGAAGCAATTGACGACAGCCCCTGTGCTGACCTTTGCTGATTTCACCAAGCCATACATTCTTCACGTTGACGCCAGTCACGATGGCCTCGGCGCCGTCCTGTCACAACAAGTGGACGACCAAGTCAGAGTGGTAGCTTACGCCAGCCGACGACTGAAGCCCACAGAACGCAACATGGAGAATTATTCAAGCCGAAAACTGGAATTGTTGGCATTGAAATGGTCGATCACGGAGAAGTTTAAAGAATACCTCCTGGGGTCCAAATGCACAGTCTTCACTGACAATAATCCTCTCACCCACTTGGAGAAGGCAAAGCTCGGAGCTGTTGAGCAACGATGTGTGGCAGATCTGGCTCCGTTCAACTTCACGCTACAGTTCAGAAGAGGCAAAGACAACGCGAACGCTGATGCACTGTCACGAAGAGGTGGAGAAGCAGTCATCGAGGCAATGGAGGCTGTGACAGAAACGACAACAATCCCAGCGGAGCTGAAGGAAGAGTTGGTTTTGACTAACACCACAGTCTACCTCCAGAATCAGACCTTGAACATTTCAGGTATTGAAGGATTGAATACCGAAGACCTCCAGAAACTACAACAGCAAGATGACATCATTTCTAAAGTCATGTTTTGTGTGGAACAGAAAAGAAAACCAACCAGAGCGGAGAGACAGGCACTGAGTACAGACACAAAGAAGATGCTACAGCACTATGACAGACTGGTCAAGACATCAGGAAGAGAAGAAATCAGATAGCTAGTTCTCCCAAGAAATATGAAACAGAAAGTTCTGGAACAATTGCATGATCAAATGGGGCACCAAGGTATTGAGAGAACAACGCAACTGGTCAGAGAGCGCTATTACTGGCTCAGAATGACAGCAGACATTGAAATGTACTGTCAGCGGTGTCTGCGTTGTGTGACGGCAAAAGGACAAGTGCCGGCTTCACGAACGCCGCTGCGACCAATGTTGTCAACGCGCCCTTTGGAAATAGTGGCCATTGACTACACCATACTGGAACCAGCTCAGGACGGAAGAGAAAACGTGCTGATCCTAACAGACATTTTCACGAAATTCACTGTGGCCGCCCCAACGAGAGACCAGACAGCTGAAACAACAGCAAAAGCCCTTGAACGTGAATGGTTCCAGAAATACGGTGTACCTCAAAGACTTCATTCTGATCAGGGCAGAAATTTTGAATCGGAGATCATTAAGTCCCTGTGCAAGATGTATGGCATTGAAAAGTCAAGAACAAGCCCATACCATCCTGAAGGGAATGCGCAGACAGAGCGTTTCAACAGAACTCTTCACGATTTATTAAGAACGCTCCCAGAAGAGAAGAAAAGGCGATGGACAGATCATCTGCAGTCCTTAGTGTTTGCGTACAACGCCACGCCTCATGCCACCACAGGGTTTGCGCCATACTACCTAATGTTTGGTAGGCAACCACGCTACACTTGGACACCATGTTCACCACTGAGGACGACAAGCCGTGTCCCGACTGGATCCTGCACCACAGACGAAGCCTAGACTTGGCTTACAAACACACCAGAAGACGACTGCAGGACGAAGCGCTGAAGAGGAAGGAGCGGTTCGATGACCATGTAAAAGATGGCCCTGTTCACAAAGGTCAGTGTGTCTTGTTGAAGAACCATCCTCGAGGCCGGAACAAGATCCAGGACAAGTGGAAGGAGGAAGTTTTCACAGTGACCGACGTGCGTGGTGCAGTTTGTAAAGTTGTCAGCCAGAAAACAGGGCAGGAGAAGCGAGTGCACAGAAATGAACTGAGAGTCATGCCTGACTTTCCTGGTTCCCCAGGCAGCAAGATCAGTGATGTAGACAGTTCCGAAATCTCTGATGGCGAGTACGTTGACGCAGCCCATGGGCAGATCAACGACGTAACAGAAAGGCAAACAGAAACAGAAGAAGCAGCAGCAGCGGTATCATGGTCACCGCCATCCCTTCGCCGAAGTACCAGGACCACCGCGGGGAAGCACAGCAACCCCTACAACCTACCACGGTCCGTTCTTGCGCGAGAACAAGTGGCAGAACAGACGCAGCAGGATGACGTCAGCAATGCCGACCATCCCACAGACCAGCACCGCAGATTGCAGATGGCAGACAGAATGCTGAACTTGTTTTCCAAGATACTTGATGATCAGATATAAATTATATACATTTTGTTACATTCTGCCTTTATTTATTGACTTCACCAGAAAAGGACAATTTCAAACCTTGAAGAATGATTAAGTGAAAGTTTCACGTATAAAAGACTTTTTCTCATTGTACATGTTATGATTACATGCTAAGAATAAGTACATTTTTCATCTCTCCACCCCTACCTCAACCGTCCTAGCACAGTTAATTATTTACAGAGACTTATTATTTTTCCACAAGTTAAATTCTCTTTGAGAATGTATACAACTTGTAGTTGGTTTCTCATTGCTGATACTTTACCTTGAGAAAGACAGCAGTAGGGCAACATTATTTTCTGTCTCTGTGAAATGACTATACGTCCGTTCTACATTATGAATTGGTTTAAATACCAACTCGTCAGTAATTCGTTGTCGATTACAGTACATCGAACGTAAGTCATGTATTTTTCCCATTATTTAACATAGAATATATTCAACATTGTTGCTTATCTATGTTTAAATGATCTTTGGTAAATTTCGTTTAAAGGTTCAAGCTTTTAACATACAATTTTGTCAAATTTAATTGTCACTCTATGTTGAACTGCTGTTTAATTTAACCATACTTAACATCACATAAGGTCACATACTTAACATGTTTTTGTTTTTTTAATTGTTTTTGTGTGTGGTCAATTTCCATTGTCAATTCATGTTTAAGTGGTATGAATGATCATTGTGCGAACCTTTATTGACATTTCATGTCCCACACCGGGACGGTGTTGCAAATTGAGGGGGGTGTATGTGAGAGAGTGCGTTCGCATGCGTGTGAGCGCATGCAAGTTTTGTAGTATGCTTGTGAGCGTGTTCGGTGGTTGAGACAAAGTAATTAATAGTTCAGAAGAAACTAATTGGTGTGCACGAGAAAACTACGCGTGGAAATAATATTGTGAGTTGTAATAACGAAAAGTATTAATATATAAGGAATGTTTTATATGAATTGGAAAAAGAGAAGAGAATAAAGGCGAGAGAAAAGGAATGTACTCCGACTGATTCTCTGTTTGAACGCAAGATGATTATGAACTTGATCACAGCCACAGAAACCACTAACAAACCACCATCCATCATACTACAATAGGATAGGATAGTTCAAGAACAGCCTCCTCTGTCCCCCCTCTCGACTCCCTTCGTCCCTCTCCCTCGCACTTCCCGCAGTTTCTTTCGTTAGCCACGCCTTTTCACGCACGCCGGTGACGTTTGCAATAAACACAAAGTGCCAAGCCGATGGCCGATTGCGATAAGTGGGCGGAGCTTTAGTATCGTCTATCTAGATCAGTGAACTAGACATGAAAGCCGTAATTATCTATATGGATGTAAACAGCAAAACCAATGATAATTTGAACAATTCTGTCTATAAATAAAAACATTTCAACATCTGAAACAAATTTATAATAATGCAGACTACTTATAGCCCTTGTTCGATGACTGCACGCAGGCTCGATTTACAGAGTCTTATTCCGCGAATTATATATCAATATTTGTGAATTAGAGGTATGAATTACAATTAGTATTACATTAATAGGCAGAGATAATGTTAATGTTAAACAATATTCAACCCTGAGCTAACAAAAAAATCTTCCTTTGGTAGAATTGTTTATGGACTTCATCTTTGCATGGAAGGTCATACGAAGCGGCCATACAGAAACTCCCTCTCTCTCCAATGTGTTTATTCGACTGGTTGACCCATGGATTCACACACCGCGGTGTGTGAAAATGTAAACACACGTACGCGTATTTGACACATACCCACAAGTAAGGTCCGAGGTTGAGAACTGTTTTTACACGATTTTGGTAACTGCTGTTAGGAATCCGGTTTAAAACAAATGGGTTCCAAATTTTGAAACCCACTTTTTTTTAAAACCCACTCGCACGTCGGTGTATTAGCGCATAAACCTGATTATATGGTTCTGAACGCACGCACACACACATGCACACACACGCACACACACACAAAGGCATTGTACATATATGCACGCAGACATCCCAACTGATTTGGTTTCATCAAGTGATAGATACTGTAAAGGGATGGATTTTGGCAACTCCCCTGCCACAGATCCGATTAACAGTGAGTGTTGACCATTAAAAATTATGCTTGCCAAAATAAAAATTATGCTTACCAAAATAAAAATTATGCTTACCAAAATAAAAATTATGCTTACAAGATAAAAACAAACAAACAAACAAACAAACAAAAAACTCAAAGCAAGACGATATGCTAAACTGATAACAGTCCGCAAGGAATGTAACTGTAACGTATGATTAGGCGCTGGTCAATATAGGCTATGACTCAAGCTGCCTAAGGCGCTGGCCAATATAGGCTATGACTCAAGCTGCCTAAGGCGCTGGCCAATATAGGCTATGACTCAAGCTGCCTAAGGCGCTGGTCAATATAGGCTATGACTCAAGCTGCCTAAGGCACTGGCCAAAATAGGCTATGACTCAAGCTGCCTAAGGCGCTGGTCAATATAGGCTATGACTCAAGCTGCCTAAGGCACTGGCCAATATAGGCTATGACTCAAGCTGCCTAAGGCACTGGCCAATATAGGCTATGACTCAAGCTGCCTAAGGCGCTGGCCAATATAGGCTATGACTCAAGCTGCCTAAGGCGCTGGTCAATATAGGCTATGACTCAAGCTGCCTAAGGCGCTGGCCAATATAGGATATAACTCAAGCTGCCCAAACCCAGGGTGCCAACTTGTTGCCTTATGTGCATCGTCGGACGTTCCAGACTATTGAGCAGTCTTGGGCGAACGAGAGGGAATGGGATCTAGTACTTCCTGTGGGGAAAGGTGGAGGTGCATGAGAGGGGGGGGGGGGGGGCAATGATTTTGTAACTAACACTCACCCATCTATCTAGGGGCTTCTTCTTTTTCTTCATTTTTCTTCATCTTCTTCTTTTTGAGTTGAGCAGCCACAATCAATACGTTGATTCATTTGCTGCTGTAGGTTGTTACTAGGGAGAGGCCGTGTTTTGCATGGTGTGGTGAAAAAACAACAAAGAAACAAAACAAAACCAAAATAAAAACACCGCACACTCTAGAATAAATAATATGAAGCTACTTGCTGTATGCACAACTAGGCTATATGTGGAGCTGATGGACAGCCACAGCATGCCGAGGCCACAGTCTTATGCTGTGCAAGGCCCATAAGTGGCTGCAGCAGCAAGGGACATTAAAAAATGACTCCCCTAACAGATGACATTGACATTGCTGGAAGGAGAGGTGAGGGTTGGGGATGGGGGGCGGATGAGAGTTGAGACGGAGTGGCTGTGTGGTTTAAATGCCACGTGACAGCAGGTTGCTGTCCGAGGGGTCAGGAGCGCTGGCTACTTCGGCGGAGAGGTCGTTCCAGTCCCTGATGGGGCTGAGTAGTGTGGTGCCGCTGCAGCACTGAATAGCTCAGTATGCTGCAGTCCATGCGGACAGCATAGCTGAAGACAGCCGAGGTTTACGGTGGTCGCCCTACCCTCGTCCCTACGCAGTGTGTTCGGACAATCATTCAATCAAGTCGTCAACATTGGTGCGAAACCTGCAAGACTTTTTTATATTTACTTTATTGTCCCTATTTCATTGGAAAATTCTGGGCCGTTTCCCCTGGGGAAAGCGTAGTCGCAGCCTGTGGCGAGCCCAAACCCAACCTAACTAACATTTGTTGTGATTTTGAAATTTTGGTTTGAAAGATGGTTTTGTTGTTGTTGTTGTTGTTGTTTGTGGTGGTGGTGATGATAATGATTATGATGATGATGATGATGAGGAGGAGGAGGAAGAGGGTGATAATGATGATGATAAGTGTGAAAACAGAAAACTGTGGGAGGTAGGGGAGGATGGGATCAGGAGGAGGATGAGGAGGATGAGCGAGAGCGAGAGAGAGAGAAAACGAGAGAGAGAGCGAGCAAGAGCGAGAAAGAGAGGGAGAGGGCCACACAGAGAGAGAGAGAGAGAGAGAGAGAGAGAGAGAGAGAGAGAGAGAGAGAGAGAGAGAGAGAGAGAGAGAGAGAGAGAGAGAGAGAAAAAAAAACTTGAAACTTGAAACTTGAAATTTTATTGCAAGACCACCAGTCTATCTGCAAGAGATCAAGGCAACTATTTAACAACAAAACATAGCAATATACATAGATACACATACATAGATGTATATATGCTTTCAGTATCGACGCTTATAGCTTAGAATAACAAAAAACGCATGTCACACACTAAAGTTATTTATTTATGGTGGGCAGGTAAAACTACTCAAAACGTTTTCTCTGAGTTTTAACGCGTAGAAAATAAACATAGCTAAGGAACGCAAAGCTTCAGTATTATCATTTTGCATCAACAATTTCAAAGAAGCATTCGGGACATTTTCTATATATTTCAAAACATATTTTGCACGCAAATCTTTGTATTTTGGGCAGTAAAATAGAAAATGTGATTCATTTTCTATTTCTTCACAAAAGGGACATAACTTAGATGCATTTGAGTATCTCTTATTTACATTCAGTTCATTTATGCCCAAGCGGAATCTTACAAATACATATCTAAATTTAGCTATAGTAATATCTGTCAAATATTGCTCAGATTTTAATACAGATTTAAAGGAGCGATAAGTGGAAAAACGATCACTATCGGTTAGCTTATTGTGCCAGTCTTGTCTATAGCAATCAATCATTCGCTGCTTTAAAACCTTCAGAAATACTTTTTCATTTCCCACCCCTCCATTTAGCCAAACATGAGAGAATCCATAAGAATCAAAACAACGTTTAAGAGATACAGACCAAGAGTGTGAACATGGTACAGGCAGCTCATCATTGTCATTTCTATCCATTATATACGCTTGCTTTGGTAATCTAACTGTTAGCAATTTGTGTAGCTTAAACCAGTAGCGCACTGAGTTTAATACGCTGTCAATGTACATTGGATACCTGCCTAATTCCCCATAAACCATTGTGTTTGGTGTCTGTGGAGTTACTTTCAGAAAACGTTTACATGCAAATAGATGGACTGATTCAATAACGTTAAATGGTATGGAGCCCCATATTTCAGAGGCATACAAAAGCATTGGTTTAACCTGGCAATCAAATAATTTAAAAAAATACATACATGTCAAAAGCTTCCATTTTCCACATTGTTCTCAAAATGTCTACCACTTTCCGCTTGGCTTTTCCTGCAAACTCTTCTAAGGCTAATTCAAAGGAAAGTTTAGTTGTCAGAGTGAAACCTAAATATTTGTAACTATTAACTACTTCAATCTCTTTCTCTTTATAGAACCATTTTTCGGTTTTAGCCAAATGCCCCCCTTTACGAAAGATCATGACTTTGGTCTTACTTAGATTAACTGCAAGGCCTAGCGCATCTGAGGCTTTTTCTAGATTTCGAATTTGGTTTTGGAGTCCAACAGAAGTGGTGGAAACCAAACAAATATCATCAGCGAAAAGAAGTAAGAATATTTCTTGTAAACCTGGAAGAAACTGAAAGCCATGTTTTCCATTTTGTTTCACTTTATCCGCTACGTCCGAAATCAACAGAGAAAAAATTAAGGGAGATAATATACAGCCCTGTTTAACACCTAAAGGGCAATCGAAAAAAAAAGATGTTTCGTGACCCCACCTTACACAGGCCTGGACAGATTGATATATACCTTGAAGCATGAGTATCATTTTTTTCGAAGTCTGTATCTTACGCAGAACTATCCATAGGCTATCTCTATCAACAGAATCAAATGCTTTCATGTAATCAATGAAGGCTACATATAATTTCCTTCTTCTCTTTCCATGTAGACACTTTCTTATCATAGATACAAGTGAGAATATATGGTCCGTAGTAGCATATCCTTTACGAAAACCAGCTTGTTCTTCGCTAATTTTTCCTTCATTTTCTGCCCACGAAGTCAGTCTTTTATTTAAAATTGATGTAAATATTTTGCTTACTGTGTTTAGCAATGAAATGCCACGATAGTTTTCAGGATTTTTAGGATCACCCTTTTTGAAAAGAGGTACAATAACAGAGCGACTCCATTCATGCGGAAAATAGCCCGTTTCAAAAAGTTTGTTAAACAATTTTGTCAAAAAAGGTGTTACAGTTACTTCTGCAATTTTTAAAAATTCAGCTGAAATTTCATCCAGTCCAGGTGCTTTATTATTTTTTAGTTTTCGAATAGCCTCTTTAACTTCAAACTCAGAAATGTCCCTGTCTAGACCGAACATATATACTTCATCATCTTCACTTAAGTAAGCATCCTTTACTCTAATCGAACTTTCTTCTAGATTCTCTGGCTCATGCCGTCCCAATATTCCAGCGAAATGTTCCCTCCATGAATCGATCGCAATAGAAACACGTGTTTGAATGTTTGTACGAAATCTTTTCATTACTGTCCAGAATTTATTACTGTCGTTTCTAGCATCTAGAAGAGAAGTACGCACTTCTTCTTTGTAAGCCTTTTTCTTTTTCTTTAGTGTTGCCTGGTACAAGGAGCGCTTCTGATTATAAACAACCCTATCAGTTTCGTTGAGCGTACGTAAATAGCGGTTCAGCGCTCGGTTCGCTTCACGCTTGAGCTGTCTGCATTCGTGGTCAAACCACTTGTTTCTAACACACTGCGAGCGGCCACCAAAATGAACAATTCGCCGCATGCAATGGCCAGCATCAAGCAATATGCTAATAAACTTGCCAATGGCGTTATCAATATTTACGGTAATCTGGTTGGTTGCTTCCTCTAAATTTTGTCTACTGTTTTCCGACAATAGGCGTTCTAAGAATAACTCTGCTTTTGAGGACTCCCACTTGAGCCTGTCCGTCCCATGTGTTGCGTCCCCCGATTGGTTCTCTTGTATTGGGACTACACGTGTTCTGAGGCATATTGGCATATGTTGCGACTCAATTCTATTTACAACAGATAATGAACAAATATATGGAATAAAATCAGATGAAGTCAGAAAGTAGTCAATAGTGCTATTTTCTCTTTCTGAATAAAAGGTAAAACGTCCATCAAAACCTCTACATACGAGTCCATTCAAGGGAACAAGATCAAACATAAAGCACAATTGAATCAGAATTTTACCAAAATTATTTATAACAGAATCTTCCGATTTCCTCCCAAAGGTGTATACATGATCATCATTATACATCACCTCCTCTTCCACCACATCAAAGCTCCAGTCACCAATTCTTGCATTCAAGTCACCCCCGATCAAGAAATAAAGGTCTACACCAGACTCCATTTGGGACAGCAAAAACTCTTCTAACAGTTCTAGAGAAGAACATAATGCTTTGTTTTTATAGAAAGGGCTACCAACAGGGTGATTATACAGACCAACAAATAACACATCTTTATCACAACCGAATAGTTCTTTGCAGAGTTTGCAACAAATAATGTTTTCATATTTCGTATTCACCGGCTGTACAAGATTAGACAAAGTTTTGCGAATCAGAATTACTAACCCACCCGAGTTTCGTCCCATTTTTGACAACTTGACAGCAGGTGAATGAAAAACAAGAAAATCACTAAAATAAATATCAAAATCAAAAGATGGCATTGTAAAAGTTTCTGTCAAAACACAAACATCGAAAGAAGTCACATATAAAACAAAATCAGCATCAGAGAGTTTTTGGAGTAGTCCGTTCACATTCCAACAAAGAAAAGAAAGAGACGAAGATGGGGAAAGTTTTTCGTGTTCAGTCCGTGTATTTTTGTTTGCGTTCAGTGTGTATGCACTCTGTGTCTGTGTTGTTTTGTCATACTGTAGACTTTGGTCACGCCCTCATCTCGACATGTGGCTTGCACCATCACCACCTCTACCACCACCCCTAGATGCACGGGCCGACACCTTGTTCTTACTCCAGTTCAGAGAGGTTTGATGGGTGTGTGCCGACGCTGATCGAGTTCTCGGTCTCTCATTGGCTGTGTGCATGGAATTTCTGTAGGCGTCATCACTGGAAGTACCTTGACCATGAGGTCTCGTGACGTTCGTCATTAATTCAAACTCGCTGGTTGGTTGGGAGTTACCGGAAGGTTCCAAAACGTGTGTAGACAAACCAGGGTTTCCCGACCTCGTGGGAACGTGTTGTGGCAGCGTGTGGCCTTCATCCCTATGTCGATCACCGTTTTCCCGGTTGCTCGCGTTGTGTCCACGATCTTCCCCTTGCTCTTGGTTGTGGTGGTCGTGTTGATCTCTAATTCGTAATTTTCCGTTGGCATAATATCCGACCTTGCCCTCCGCTCTCAGGCTCTTCAGATTTGCTGCCTGCCTCTTAGTCCGATCTTGTGCCAGTCTTAAACCATCATTTTCCATATCTTTTCTTGCATCACGGTTTTTCATCACTTTCATAACATCGTTCCATTTCTGGAACTTAGCCAAGATCGGGCGGGGGTTTGGGTTTCTAGGGTTGGGTCTTCCTAGGCGGTGGGCACGTTCAATAGCATCTGTATCCCAGGTTTTCTCGGGTATGTAGGTTTTCAATACGTTTGTCACTGATTCAGCACAGTCCTCACGTTCATCGGGGGAAGCCTCAGGAATGCCAAATATTTTCACATTATTTCTGCGTGAAAAGCCTTCTAGACGATCAATTTCATCTTCTAGGTCTGACACTGTCTTGTTCAGTCGATCATGCTTCTCTCCTAAACCGACTATAGCCCGTTCATTTTTTATCACACTATTCTTCACGATCTTCACTTCATTACATAGATCAGTCATTGATTCTTTGATGGCTTCTTGCTCAAGTCCTAACTTGGCCAGAGACTCACCTTGTTGTTTTAACAAATCCCCTTGACGTTTCAACGTTTCTTCTTGTTGCTTCATGATGCCAGACTGAGCGTCCATCGTGCTCAAAATCATATCGAGTTTCTTTTGTAGGGAATCTTCAAGCTTTCTAATGCTGTCATCCAGTGCCACATTTTCGCTTAGCGATGCCATACTACTACTCTGCAGACTTCCACTTTTCTCAGTGACTACAGGGCCAGGATTCTGCTCTACGTCGCCACTCAACAACACATGACGAGAAGCAAGTACCGACAATATGTGCAGTCCAACACCAACAGCCACCAAATTACACACATCAATGGCCGCAACTGATGACACCTGACTGACACACTCGACGCTCACAGACGGCAAGTCCAAGAAGGGGACGATTGCTACTGTACTGTTCAAATGATGAAAACTAGAAAGAATAAAGGGTTCATTCACTGCTTTCACTGCTACATGCTTTAGGCTCACTACTGCACTTGCAAAAAACAGTAAACACACCCAAGTCGACAGCACATCAACAACACCAGCACACTCACTGTTGTCTCCATACTTTTTTGACTTGGTACGAAACCGGTCTGACATAATCTTTGACACACATGCCACATGAAATCGGCCTACAGCCGCTCTCCACTGGTTAACATCCACCATTTCAGCACAATTTGTTTCTATACACCACAGGCTTTCATTGTCATCTTTTGAAAATAAAACTCACTCCAAAAAACCATAGAATACTCGAAAAAACTACAGGAGTGAAATTTGAATGCGTCGCCATTCAACGGTCGACCTTGACCTTCTGAGAGAGAGAGAGAGAGAGAGAGAGAGAGAGAGAGAGATGGATTTGCAGTCCAATCGATATTCATTACTAGGAATGCGTTGATTTGTTTGTTGTTGGTTGCGCTCAGACACGCTAGTGTTGTCGCTGTGGCCAATGATTTGACTGATTGATTATTAATTGATTGATTGATTTGCGTTATGTATATGTTCGTTTTCTGATAATTAGACCTGTTTTTCAAACGGAGGTTGATATAATTAAACGTGGCCAAATGTAGAGTTTACCGTCAATTTCCCGGAACTGATCGGAAAGTTGCACACCCTTTTCAACAGGGAAAATCCGAAATTCTGGGGGTCATATTAGGAGCATGTACGTCGATTCGCGCATCGTTTTGCGCATTCATAATTGTATTATTACGAAAAGGTACGGAATAAAATTTTAAGACAAATTTTGATTTTGATATTTAGCATTAGGATTACAGTTAGTTAGAATTTGGATTAGGATTAGGATTAGAGTTATGGCTAGTGTTAGGTTTAACTGTAATCGTAGGCCCAGACTAGACCTATGTTCACCAACAGAATTTCGGTATGTTCACCCTCTCTTTGTAGTTCTAAACATTCGCATGAAAGATGAACAAACCTGACGGAGCCTAACAAGAAACAAATGACGTCACAGTCATTGTTCTAAAATCTCCCATGTGTTACTATCTCCAGAAAAACTACCTCTGTCTGTCACTTCGCATTATATGAATCTCTCTCTCTCTCTCTCTCTCTCTCTCTCTCTCTCTCTCTCTCTCTCTCTCTCTCTCTCTCTCTCTCTCTCTCTCTCTTTCTCTCTCTCGCCCCCCC
>JBAHVR010000281.1:0-7500 GCA_036898135.1 Oncomelania hupensis | reverse complement strand
CCGAACATTCTGGGACGCGCAGCACGCGTTAAACATCGGGTTCAGTACGGTCCGCGCGCACACATAAAAGCACGCACTGTGCAAATATTTCGGGATCGTCCCCTTTACGCACATGTGTCCGGGGACGTAAATCTACTCAACGAAAATATTTCGGGATACACACACACACACTCGGAGAGCAAGAGAAGAAAAGACAGAGGGCTGGAGCACGCAGAAAGAGAACAAGAGAACGGGAGAACGAGTCAGACACACAGAGAGGGCAGAATGTAGCTGTACGAGCATTGCCTGTTGCACTCTCTTAGTATGATGCACTTCGAGAATAAAACTTTCAACGGTCATCAACGAACTGGCGTTGGGGAGAGAGAGAGAGAATGTGTGAGAATTCTTCATCACCCTAGACTCCATCACGTTATCATCTTCTCTCAACCACCAACACCACTACAATAACATAAAGTCTGATTAGTTAACAAAAAATAAAAGTTTTAAAGCCCCAAGTTGAAGAATGTTTGTATTTTTGGCAAAACAGATTTCTCCTAATATTTGACGTTTTTGTTTTTACATTAAACAATGATAAAGTGGGCTTTAGTTGCTGAAACCAACAGCCAAAGTTTGAATTCTCCATGTCTGTTTTGGCAGGGGTTGATTTCCTCTAAGTTGAACGGCACATCAATACGGTAAAAGACCGTCTAGTAGACATTGTTAGTTCTAGAGCGGTAGAGCGGCACATCAATACGGTAAAATACCGTCTAGTAGAAATTGTTAGTGCTAGAGCGGTAGAGCGGCCGCACCTATTAATAGCCACAAGAACTATTTATTGATGAAAAAAACAACTTTACTTTGGAATGAGATTTTTGTTGTTTTGTTAAAAGCTTTTTTCAGTGAGGCAACACTCACTGTGCATTTTAAAGGGATTTGTGGCGGGAGGTGGTCACAATGGGTCATTTTAAATGGCTATGTGGCGGTAAGGTGGTCACAATGGGTCATTTTAAATGGATCTGTGGCGGGGAGGTGGTCACAATGGGTCATTTTAAAGGGATCTGTGGCGGGGAGGTGGTCACAATGGGTCATTTTAAAGGGATCTGTGGCGGGGAGGTGGTCACAATGGGTCATTTTAAAGGGATCTGTGGCGGGGAGGTGGTCAAAATGGATCATTTTAAAGGGATCTTTCACGGGGACGTGTCAAAATTGGTCATTTTAAAGTAGCTTTCACTTGAGGAAACCAAAGTAGTTTGGATTTGTACCACAGCCGTAGGTTCAGTGGGAGAGCGTTCGCCTGGAACACCTGTTGACCCAGGTTCCAATTCCGTGGTGGACAAGAAAAAATGTGGCCAATTTCACTGTCAGTATTTACAGTATGATTGCTCTGGCGGTTCAGTGTAGATTTAGGTCCCTACCCTCTCTATCCTGGGATGGTTACCCCTGTCTGCCCTATCGCCAATGGTGTGTGTAGACGTTAAACCTCAATGTTCATTCATGTGTGTGCGTGTGTATCTGTGTGTCGATTTCGCTGGACCTAAACCATTAACCACGTCATGTAATGTGTGTGTGGATATTGCTTTCTTTCTCACTCGTGATCAGAACCAAAAACGAATTATTTATTTTCTATTTGAGTCTCACTTGTGACGACATGCACTTTAGAATATACTTATTATCCGTTGGTAATAACGCGTTTACGACCACTCAGTTACGTGGCTAAAATTTCTGTGCTGGGTGTCAAAACTTAAGTCTTGCATTATATAATACATGCTAGACTAACATCGTCGATGAGCATTTGTAGTTGTTTTTTTATTCCTTTTTTTTAATCTACCAGATTATAACTCACTTTTCCAACACAATTATAAATGTGTACATTATAGTCCAGAATGCCTTGCCCACATCCTGCCCCAAAAGGGGCATCACGATATTATTCTCAATTATTTTATTACATTTGTTGTTGCTGCTATTATTGTAGTAGCAGTTGTTGTTGTCGTCATTGTTGTTGTTGTTGTTGTTGTTCTTCTTCTTCTTTCCCACCCTCTTCCCCCATTCTTCTTCTTCTTCTTTTTTCTCCTTACGTTACCTCGCATTTCTTTTCGAGATTTTGAACTCAGGTCCAAGACCTTATGTCATTAACGAGGTCGTACCCACGACAAAGAGTTCATGTTCTCCGGGAGGTCATAACCAGTGCAAAGACCTTTCACATCTGCCGCCACAAAACACCCAAGACTACGTCATTCACAAGAACATAACCAGGGCAAAATTGTCCACACAATTAATCCAGCGACAATTTATTTTGAACTTTGTAAATAAATTGTTCTTATTGTGGTGGTGTTGGTGGTGGTGGGGAGATGATACAGTGATGGAGGCTAGGGTGATGAAGAATTCTCACACATTCTCTCTCTCTCTCTCTCCCCAACGCCAGTTCGTTGATGACCGTTGAAAGTTTTATTCTCGAAGTGCATCATACTAAGAGAGCGCAACAGGCAATGCTCGTTCAGCTACATTCTGCCTTCTCTGTGTGTCTGACTCGTTCTCCCGTTCTCTTGTTCTCTTTCTGCGTGCTCCAGCCCTTTGTCTTTTTTCTATTGCTCTCTCAGAGTGTGTGTGTCCCGAAATATTTTTGCACGTCCGAGCTTATGTCATTAACGAGGTCGTACCCACGACAAAGAGTTCATATTCTCCGCGAGGTCATAACCAGTGCAAAGACCTTTCACATCTGCCGCCACAAAACACCCAAGACTACGTCATTCACAAGATCATAACCAGGGCAAAATTGTCCACACAATTAATCCAGCGACAATTTATTTTGAACTTTGTAAATAAATTGTTCTTATTGTGGTGGTGTTGGTGGTGGTGGGGAGATGATACAGTGATGGAGGCTAGGGTGATGAAGAATTCTCACACATTTTCTCTCTCTCACTCCCCAACGCCAGTTCGTTGATGACCGTTGAAAGTTTTATTCTCGAAGTGCATCATACTAAGAGTTTGCGCAACAGGCATTGCTCGTACAGCTACATTCTGCCTTCTCTGTGTGTCTGACTCGTTCTCCCGTTCTCTTGTTCTCTTTCTGTGTGCTCCAGCCCTCTGTCTTTTTTCTCTTGCTCTCTCAGAGTGTGTGTGTCCCGAAATATTTTAGCACGTCCGAGCTTTTATGTATGCGCACGGACCGTACTGAACCTGAGGCTTAACGCGAGCTGCTGTTTGTCTCTCTTGGTAATTTGTTTTAATTGTTAACCTTTATTTTACATATAAGGCTTGAAACGCTAACGAATGCTATACAAATTATATATGGGCGGAAACGCGGAAATACGCCTAAGTCACTTGCGTCGGTGCGGCGAACGAAGGGCTGCGTCAAATCTGGTAGGTGGAAAACTGGCGCCGATGTCATTTTGTCCTTGAGGGTTTGGAATGCTCTCTCGCATTCGGCTGTCCAAACGACTTTGTCCGGGGTGGTTTTCCGGATTCCATTGGTTAGTGGCACTGCGATGCTGTTGTAGTTGGAACTTCTGGTAGAAGCCGCAAAGCCCCAGAAACGACTGCACTTCCTTTTTGGTCTTGGGCCTAGGAGCGTCGAGCAGACGTTTCACTGTCTTTTCTACAGGTCGCAGGCTTCCTTGACTCATGGTGTGTCCCAGAAATTTTAATTCAGTGAATCCAATCTGACACTTGGTGGGTCGTGCCGTCAATCCAGTGTCTCTGAGGCGGGCGAGTAGTCGTTGTAGAGAGTGACGTGTTCCTCCCACGTAGGTGTTGCGATGAGGATGTCGTCCATAAACGAGTGTAGGTGCTCGCTGTTCAGGGATGCCAGGAGTTTCCGCATCATGACGCTAAAGATGCTGTGTGCGTTGTGTAGTCCGAAGGGAAGTACGTTGAACTCGAAGTGTCCTTCCATGGTGCTAAACGCTAGGTACTTTCGGACTTGTTGTTGTACTGTATCTGATAGTACCCTTTGCTGGGGTCGATGGGTGAGAAGTACTTAGCTCGCTGTAGCTTGGCAAATAGGTCGGTCTGGTCCGGGAGTGGTTCTGGCTGAAACTGCGTTACGGCATTCAGAAGTCTGAAGTCGATGCACAGTCGATGCTTTCCGTTGGGCTTTCGCAACAATACCGTGCATGCGCTGTAGGGTGAAGTAGACGCTGAGATGATTTCGGCTGCCAGTAAGGTGTCTATCTCTTCCTTGATGGCTCGCTGCTGTGACAGTGGCATCGGGTAGAGCTTATGGCGGACGGGTGTTGGGTAGGTCACCGTTAGGGTTATTTCGACGAGGTCTGTCCTTCCTGGTGGGTCTGTGAGCACAGTCTGATGTTGTCGAATGACCTGTAGTACTTGCTGTAGCTGTTTGGCGGCTAGGTCTCCGTTGAGTATCACATCCTTGTGGGTCTCTTTGTAATGCAGGGGATACTCTACTGCATTTGTCTCCATGCTGTCTCCTTCCTCCGCGATGGGAAGTTGTGAGTGCTGGGGGTCGCTGGTCGATCAGTGTATTTATTGAGGAGATTGATGTGGTGGTATCGGGCTCTCCCGTTTACCTCTACTTGGTAGACTGTCTTGGATTTCTTGGCAGTCACCCGGTACGGTCCTCTCCATGCGATGTCCAGCTTGTTGATTCCACTTGGAAGTAAGAGTAGCACTTGATCGCCGACTTGCAGTTCTCGGTCCTTCGGGTGGCGGTTGTAGTACTTCGACTGACGGGCTCTTGCCTTCTTCAGTGCTTCACCAGCTTTCTTCCACGTTGCTTTGAGGGTTTCATGTAGATCTGCGACGTACTTGGTGGCACCTCTGGGTGTGTCGCCTATCTTGGCTTCCGTCCAACTTAAAGCTTCTAGCGGTCCCGTTAGTGGTCTGCCGAAAAGCAATGTTGACGGGGTGTAACGGGTTTAGCTGCATGGGGCGTTTCTCGATACGCGAACAGTGCCGCATTCACGTAGGTGTTCCACTCTTCCGGGTTGTCGTCGGTGACTTTCCTGAGGATTGTGAGAAGGGTTCCATTCAGTCTTTCTACTTGTCCGTTGCTGGCTGGGTGGTACGGTGGTGTGCGAATGTGATGAACCAGTATCAACTCGAACAAGTCTTGCATCAGGCGGCCGGTGAACTGAGATCCGTTGTCCGTTCTAATGCTGTCCGGGAATCCCACTCTGGTAAAGATGGCGATGAGTGCATCCGCAATCTTCCTGGTGTCGATCGCTGGCAACGGGACTGCTTCCCACCACATCGAACAGGCGTCGACGAGTGTGAGAAGAAATCTGTTCCGCTTCTTTGTCATGGGCAGTGGTCCTACTATGTCTACGGAGACTTGCTGTAAAGGCACGACGACTACTACCGATAGTCCTAAGGTGACTGGTACGGTGTGTGGGCGCGGGAATATCGTTGACATTGGTGACAAGATTTCACGTAGCGCTTGACATCCTCCGTGATTCCTGGCCAATAGTAGTGTGCGCTGATCCTCTGTACTGTGGCACCAATTCCCATGTGTCCGCTGAGTGGCATGCTGTGGCCTAATTCTAGTACTTGGGCTCGAAGGGTGGCTGGTAGTACTAGTTGAGTGTGATCACCATTTCCTCGCCGATGTAGAACTCTATCTTCCATGTAGAAGTCTCCTTTGTGCGGGGGTGTGTGCGCCTTTGGTAACTTCTGGAAGCACTTCGCTATCGAGGCGTCCGCTTTCTGTGCTGCTTTGATCTCTTCGAGTCCTGGATTCGGGGCTAACTCGGGCTGGGGTAGTTGGGTTTTAGCCTGGGCCCTGGTTTGCACCGCAGCTATTTCTACAGTTTAAGGGGGCGTGTCTAAAAACACATACCTACATCCTAGCACTATATCATACAGGGGTTTCTGTAAAACTGATGCTTGGATTCGTCCTGTGACGTATCTACTCTCTACCTCTATCCAAGCTATAGGGCAAGTGGTCGTCGGTTTCGTCAAGTCTGCGCCTTGTAGTTCGGCTGTCTTGTCCGTCAAGTCCGCGCGCGATACAAGAGACTCGCAAACTATCGCGTCGTATGATAGACCTGTGTCATACAGACAGTTTGCTTCTTTGCCGTTGACCTTGACCGTGTCTGTCACCGATGGGTGATCTCCGATGGGGTGTGGCTTTGTACCGCTGCTTTGAGTTAGAACTCTATGAGCTGGCCGGCTTTCGCGCTCGTCCCTACGTTGTGCGGCCAACTTGAAACATTCCGCGGTGGAGTGATTATTTCTGTTGCAGAACGAGCAATACCGTATCTGTTCTGCGGGACCTCTTTTTCCGAATTCCGCGTTGGGTCATGTATTTTGCCCAGGTCTGGGATGATTCGGCCGATTCGCGGTGCGCTCTTCCCGGTGAGGGCTTCGTTTCTGTGCCTCTTTCCCATTAGGCTTTAGGTCTCGCCTGAAGCTCTTGGCTTCTCCGTGTGCGGCCACGTACCTATCTGCGACCTTGACCAGATCCTCCAGTCTTTCCGCGCCCTGCTCTACTGAGAATGTTTTCAGCTCGGGGGTCATGGTTTCCCGTAGCTGTTCCCACACGAATAGTTCGGTCAGTCCATCATATGTCTTAGCCGTGGCTGACTGGCTAATCCACTTATCCAGCATTGTGGAAAGACGATCCACGAACTGCGCATAACTTTCTCCTTTCCTTCTCTGATTGGTGCGGAATTTTTGCCCGTAGCATTCTCCTGTAAGTTCGAATCCCGTTAGGAGTGCCTCTTTTACTCTGTGATAGTCAGTCACTCTGTCAGTCGGTAGCTTAAAGTAGATGTCATATGCCTTTCCTCTAAGCCCTTGACTAAGTGTAGCCGAGCGGAGTATTTGACTCCCGTCTCGGCCACGACCATGGGAACATTGCTCCACCCGAGCTGTTATTTTCATGTTATCCCTCAAAAGAGGGACATAAAAATATTTGCCCTGCAAGGCGGTGAAGTGTGGTTGGGAGTACCGGGTTGCTTGCTACTAGTGCCACACACTACTGCAAGGTCGCTGCCACCGACCTGCATAAAATGCCTGCCGACAAGGTGGTCCCGCCCATCACCAAAAGCAGCAGGCGAATGGTCAGCCGGGGAGAACAAATGTCGTGTCGCCTTGTCCTGCGTAATCCAATGGCATACCCAAAGGATTCTGCAAAGCAGGAGCCACCCAAGGCTAGTCTAACCAAGAAAGTCAAGGTAGACAAATTCTCTCCCAAACCTCAACCAGTCGCCTCCCTTTCCGCTACATAAGCTTAAAAGACCAATGGGTGGGGTCTAGTTTGCATTCTGTGGCTAGGCGCTCAAACCTAGTTAGAGATCTAGACCTTCTTCTCTTTCGTTGAATGGTCCCAGTGGGAATGACATACCTAGTACAGGGTTGGAGGCGACATCTAGTTGATCTGAGTGGGGAAGGGTGGTGGCCGAACTTGAGGCTCCTAATCTCCTCAGTTCCAACTCATGCTGTCTGTCTTTTTCCTTTTCTGTCCTCTCTTTTTCTTTTTCTGTCCTCTCTTTTTCTTTTTCTGCCCGCTCATAGTCCCATCTCCTAACTTCTGCTTCTCTCTCTGCTCCTACCTTCTTC
>JBAHVR010000038.1:17500-25000 GCA_036898135.1 Oncomelania hupensis | reverse complement strand
CTTAAAAAGCAATACACAATCACTAACGATGTTACACTATAAAAACAACAAGCAACACACTTCCAAAGCAAATAAAAACACATCATTATCTTAACTGCATCCTTGACAAAATGCTTCACGTCTTAACAAGAATGGATATGCACTCAATTGATATTAATAAAATAGTAAGCCAATAACTGAATGAATGAATAAACAGATACAGTGGAACCTCGCTATTCGCACACAATCCGTTCCAGGAGGCAATTCGAATGGCGATTTGTACGAATGGCGAATCATTTTTTCACATAAGATATAACGTAAATTGGATTATTCCGTTCCAGACCCACAGATGATAGCTTATTTAAACCTTTGTAATAACTTCGCAAGGATTTCTGTTTTCAAGTCAATTGTCGTTCTCACTGCTTTCCTTTTAGGCTTGTTTGAATCACTAATCTTGTTTAGACCCATGGCTGCATTATTTTTTTAAAAATAAAAATAACAAAAAATAAAAATAAAATAGCACAAAGTTTCACCAAGCTTGGGTGGATGATGCGTAGCGTACAGAAGCTAGCACGTGACTGAGCTGAAGCGGCCAGTAACAAGGTGACGCTGTCCGAATCGCGGGGCAAGCGTATGAATGAGGAGTTGAATTTTACTTGAACAAGTTGGACGAATAAAGAATTGTACAAGAAGAGATGCGGACGAATGACGGGGTTCCACTGTAAATATCTTAACTAAACGTGTGGCTGTATAAAGGCTTAAGGGAAAAATAGTCTAAGTAAGGTGAAACTCACTGGAATAATGTGATACTATATTCAGGCCAGTTCTAAACAATGTCATCGTCACACTGACTAAACAATAAAACTATAATGCACAGCAAATACTAAACAATGAGAGTGATACTCCAAAACACTGCGACATTGTATAAAGAGCACTTTCTTTATGGGTAACGTTTTATTAGAAAGTTCTCGCTCCACTGAATAAGCAATAATGAAACGACAATAAAGGGCAAATATCTAAACAATTCGATAATAATAATGTAACATTGTATAAAGGAATATTCTGACACAAATGATGATGCAATGAAATAAGAGGGCAAAATTAACAATTCGATACTAATAATGTGACATTGTATAAATTAGAAAGTTTCTAGCTCCACTGAATAAGCAATTAATGAAAAGACAATAAAGGGCAAATATCTAAACAATTCGATAATAATAATGTATGAGGTTTTAAATGAATATTCTGGACACACATGATGATGCCAATGAATAAACAACAAGATTCTATAATAATTGTAAACAATCAGAGTGGATAATAAAAAATATGAGGGTTTTGTATAGGCAGGGAGATCGCTTCCTTAGAAGACGATGTCAAATGTCCTTGCTGAAATTCTGAAGACATAGCAATCAAAATGATTGATGGGAGGGAGGCACGGTGTGTAGGTAAATAACCTCAGTATGCCTAAGTCACTCTCTTGCGGGCGAACCGCGATCCTTCTGGAGTGCGACTTATCCACTGTCAAATGCCTTGCTGATCATGAAGGCACAATCAAAAATATGGGGTAGCGGAATCTCCAACCTCGGTTTCGCGGATGATATTGATGGATTTGCTGGAGAGGAATAAGAGCATGAACAGCTGGTACAGAAGACTGACACCACTTTCAGAGCCTTTTAAATTGAAATAAGTACAGAGAACACCAAAATGATGACCAACCTCACCAATGACATCAACACGAACATTAAAGTCCAAAGCAAATCCTTCAACACGGTGCATAGCTTCAAATATTTAAGAGCAATTGTATCAGACAATGGGTCCCGACAGGAAATCCTCTCCAGGAAAGCACAAACAACTGCTGTCGTGAAAATGTTGAAGCCATTTCGAAAGAAAGGACCATCAGTCTACAATCCAATGTAAGATTGCTGCGCTTCCTTGTCATCTCCATCTTCCTATACTCTTGCGAAACATGGGCCCTCACAGCAGACCTACAATGGAGAATACAAAGCATGGAGATAAGGTACTACGGAAGATCTCTGGGCATTTCCTATACTAATCATCTCACCAACGACAAAGACCGACAGACCATTACACAAGCCATTGGACAACACGATGGTTTGCTCACAGACCGTCCTGCAAGGTACGGTGCAAGGAGGCAGAAGAAGAAGGAGACGGTAAAAGAGATGGGAAGCCAACATTCGAGAATGGACTGGCTTGATACTGAGCGAAGCCATGTGGGCTGTTGAGAAGAGTGAAAGATGGAGAACGCTGGTTAAACGATCATCAATGGTGTCCCAACGACTTTCGAATTACGGGATAGGATAGGATAAAATAGGATAGGATAGCATAGGATAGGAAACTTTCACCTCTTAGGACATACCTAAAACAAAGTGAAACTGTATAAAGCATGTGTGACAGAATAAATTATTTCTCAACACACTCTCTGCGACTGAATAAACAACAATGAAACAACCTTAAACAGTCAAATTGTGAACAATTTTGCCGTGTGATGACAAAACAAAGCAAATCCACAGACGCTAGATTTGATAAAAATAACATTTTGTGTCTTGATGACATGTCTGTTTATGTTTTTGATGATTTACTTGTCTGGATCTCGTCATCTACAGGCACCTGACATTCAAAATTCACACCGAAGAGGCGTTTCAAGAGCATTGTGGCCGCGTGGTCTAAGGTAAAACTAACTTGCTTTGTCCACAGGCTAGAAGCCAATGGCGCCTGACAGCTGTGGGATGGACTCTGCCTCTGGACGTTATATTTCTCCGATTAGTTTTTTTTGTTTTTTACTTTTGACTCGGGCGACGTCTTGGGGATTATCTCCCGGTCCTCCAATTTGCTCTCCCCGCAAAATTTAAAAAAAAAAAAAGGGTAGATTGGGTTTGTGCGCGCCACATGCGGCGACTACGCCCAGAATTTCCAGATAAAAAGGGAACAATAAAGTGCCACCAATTTTTAAAACATAAAATAATTTTTAAAATTTCATGGAGTACTCTTTGACATTGACAATACGAGGATGTAAGTATATCATTTTGTACAAAAATGGACTGGTATTGTTTTGCCATCACGAGGCAGAATTAATGTCACTGAACAGTCATAAATCAATGTGATAATGAATAAAATGCAGGTTGTAAACAATCAATATCACGTAAGCTCTCAATAAGCGAAGTAAATGAAACTATACAAAAATAAACTATAAATATGTCCGCATATATAGAAAATGGCAAGTACAGTCCTATAGACTCCAGACCAGCGTTGCAGTCAGAAGCGCCAGGTTCACTTCAGCAAGGTGACAGGCAGAACGGTGATCCCATATTCCACATTGCAGTCAGAAGCGCCAGGTTCACTTCAGGAAGGTGACAGGCAGAGCGGTGATCCCACATTCCACACTGCAGTCAGAAGCGCCAGGTTCACTTTAGGAAGGTGACAGGCAGAGCGGTGATCCCATATTCCACACTGCAGTCAGAAGCGCCAGGTTCACTTCAGGAAGGTGACAGGCAGAGCGGTGATCCCACATTCCACACTGCAGTCAGAAGCGCCAGGTTCACTTCAGCAAGGTGACAGGCAGAGCGGTGATCTGAAAGCAAAAACCAAACGCACACAATGATGAGTGAACAGATGACCACTGATTCTTGAAATGAACTGAAACAAAACTACTTTGCCATAATTTTATCTCCGTACACGCAGGCACTGACTTATAATAATAATAATAATAATAATAATAATAATAATAATAATAATAATAATAATAATAATATTAATAAAGTAGGCTTATATAGCGCGATACCCCAGCTCAGGGCTGGGCTCACCGCTCTTAACATAGGATATATCTTTAAAGCAAACATAAACAATAAAACAAGGTATGCAAGCATTCACACCAACCGTACTCACAAAGGCATACAAGGAAACAACAACATATGCAATACACTACACATGCATAATACAACAAAAAAGAAAAACATATTAATACAATGGCATATTATATAATAATAAGATTCACCATACAAATTTAAAATATAACTAAAAATGTGTTACATCTAACAATGGTTAATTAATACAATGATCGGATAATCTCTCATATTTGATGCTTATGTTGGTCATGCAGAAAGTATCAACAACAACAAAAACAGTGTCACTGAAATTTTCCACTCAGCTATCAGTCAGTTTACACAAAATAATAAGTGGTCAGATAATTGTTCTTTTTAATTACGGCATTGACTTCTTCTACTCGCCTCACATATGATCTGAGAATAATTATTTAAAACAATTAAAAAGAAAACAATGCAGCACTGATTTTCTCTGGTTACGTCATATATTGTTGAAGAAGGTGGTCAGAGGGTCACTGATTGTCACAAGTAGCCTATAGGCCTACAGCAGACGATTTTGCTCTTCTTTCACATATACCAAACGCAGGCATTGGTCATTATACCTGTCTGTGATTACTGAGCCTATACATTTCTCCTGAACTGATGTACATTTAAAAAAAATTCATTTGGGTTTTGTTCAAATTTTTGGAAAGTCTGGACAGGCTGGGAGTGAAATTGCTGCCATAGCGTTGTGTAAAGACTACATAATAGTGGAAGGGAAGCAACCCAATCTTGTAGTATTCATATGACTGCAAGCGGTAACCTCCCTCGTGTAAAGCATTCTCAACACTACAAAAATAAACCACAAAATAAACCAACGGCATTGATCATTATACTTATCAGTGTTTACTAAGCCTCTACACTTCTCCTGAACTGATGTATATTTTGCTTCTGTTCATTTGGTTTTTGTTTAATTTTTGTAAAGACTGGGCAGATTAGATGTGAAATTGCTGCCATAGCGTTGTGTACAGTACAGTGAACGGGAAGCAACCCAATCTTGTAGGATTCATATGACTGCAAGCGGTAAGCTCCCTTGTGTAAACCACTGTCGACACTACACATATATAGACCACAAAATAAACCAAAGATTCCTTTAAAACCAACCTGCTTGTAATGAGCATTCAGATAGAACAGCGGAAACACAGGGTCTGGTACTTTGGAGGCAATAGTTCCCTTCACTTGGCCGTTAACATGCAACAGCAGGTCCCTGTTCTCGTTCAAGCTGACGCCCACGCGGTTCCCTATTGGCAAGTTCAAAAGCGTTTCGCCCAGTTGTGACATGACCTGTTAAGAAACAGTACGTCTTTGAGAGAGATGAAGTTGACTGAGACAACCTCCACTCCAATCTTGAAAGCCATTCATTCATTTTCAACCACTGAAGTTCTTTCTTAATTTTGCTGCCTTGTGATTTTGTCTCCAACATACAGATATTCTTTCTTAACACCAGATCATGGAATGTTCTACAAACTGGTGCAATAAACTGCTGGATTTTCAACAAGGTCATCTCAGTTTTATAAAAAGACTATTATAATATAGGGTGTTTGGTTTCAGTGATGAGTTGTTTATATAGCACAATGGCCATATGCAGCTAGGGCTAGCTTAACAACAATTAAACCACAGGCACAGAACTGGTCATGTGTATCCTTTGTATCTCTCCCTTAACACTTGGAGGATTGCATCCAACAGGGATTGTGTCCTAGATGTTGTTACTATTCCATACTCCTTTGTGGTTTGTACCCATCTGTGGAACAGTGGCTGTGTGTACAAACCCTTTTCAATACAAACTGAATGTTTCACACAAGTACTCCCTATTATTATGATTACCCTAGTTCGTACCATTCTCCCTATATATGATTACCTTAGTTCATATAAATCTACCTATATAGGGATACTCTATTTCATACTATTCTACCTATATATGCTTACTTTATAGTTCATATTATTCTCTCTATATAATTATAAATGGAAACATTCATTTATAATTTGCCTGTTAATGACGTCAACGTTGATACTCCAAGGAAGCCAATGTAACAGCTAAAAACAAAGGCTACCAGTGCAGTCCTCCATAACAGCGTCATCGGGAACTGGTTCAGAACAACAATCGGTGTGCGTCAAGGATGCCTACTCTCTCCAACACTCTTCAACATCTTCCTAGAGCGCATCATGTCAGATGCTCTTGCAGATCACGAAGGCACAGTCAGCATAGGGGGCAGAGCAATCTCCAATCTTTGTTTTGCGGATGATAGTGATGGATTGGCTGGAGAGGAACAAGAACTTGAACAGCTTGTACAGAGGCTTGACACCACCTCCAGAGCTTATGGAATGGAAATAAGTGCAGAGAAGACCAAAATGATGACCAACAACACCAACGGCATCAACACGGACATCAAAGTACAAGGCCAATCCCTCAACACAGTGCACAGCTTCAAATATTTAGGAGCCATTGTGTCAGACAATGGGTCTCGACAGGAAGTCCTCTCCAGGATCGCACAAACAACTGCTGCCCTGACAAGGTTGAAGCCCATTTGGAAAGACAGAACCATCAGTCTACATTCCAAAGTAAGACTGCTGCGCTCTCTGGTCATCTCCATCTTCCTATATGCTTGCGAAGCATGGACCCTCACAGCAGATCTCCAACGAAGAATACAAAGCATGGAGATGAGGTGCTACAGAAGACTTCTGGGCATTTCCTATACCCAACACATCACCAATGACGAAGTCCGACAGACCTTCACACAAGCCATTGGACAACACGATGACCTGCTCACAGTGGTGAAGAAACGGAAACTCCGATGGTATGGCCACGTCACCAGATCATCAGGCCTTGCAAAGACCATTCTGCAAGGCACAGTGCAAGGAGGTAGAAGAAGGGGGAGACCGAAAAAGAGGTGGGAGGACAACATTCGAGAATGGACTGGTTTGACACTGAGCGAAGCCATGAGGGCTGCTGAGGACAGAGAAAGATGGAGTATGCTGGTTAAACGATCATCTGTGGTGCCCCTACGACCTTCGGGTTATGGGATAGGATAGGATAGGATAGGAAAAACAAAGCAGCGAGGGTGTCAGACCTACAATACACACAGCAGTAGTATGTAGGTAGGCCTTTCACCTCCGATTTTTTTTTGATGCGCTGACACGGCCGGCTGACGTCATAGGCTGACGTCATATGAGGGTATGTGAGGTCAGGGTCATTGGCTACCGTCATCGCTGTTGTGGTGTATTATATCACTGGTGCGGCATTTTGTTTGTGGGTAATGGCGGCATTTGTTTTGTTTTTTGGTTGCGGCGTTTATTTAATGGCGGAGCGCGGAGCGAGCAGCCGGCAGCGGTCCGGCGTGCGCGGGGCGTGCGCGGGGCGTGCGCGGGCGGGGTAGGCGTGCGCGGGCATGCAGGCAGACCACGACATCTATTTATATCACGTGTGGTCTTGGTAGGGGGTCTGTTTTATTTATACACAACAATGAATAAGTTATTGGTCAACAAATGCAATTTTTTCTTCAGTATAATTGTTTTTATAGGATGCCTTATATAAAAAGATAAAAGAGAGTCCCATAGCCTTGTGAATGTAGGGGAAGTGTGATGTTAAAAAAGAGTATACTGATCTTGGGTCAGTATAATGATGGTGATGTCCCTCTCTCTCTCT
>JBAHVR010000038.1:0-15000 GCA_036898135.1 Oncomelania hupensis | reverse complement strand
CCCCTTTACCAACAACTGGCCCGCTGGTGTCAGTATAAATCGGTCCAGTAGTCACCTATATGCGAAAGTGTCGTGTGACTATAATCTACAAACAACATGATGATGTTCATTGTTGTCAGGGAGGCGACGTGGTGATCATCTTTAACGCTGATACAATAAAACGTTAAGCATCATTTTTTGAGAAAACGTATAGGAGAGTTTTGTGGCAGCATTTTTTTTTCTGAAAAGAATTCTGAAATAGCAAACCTTTTAAAATGGATGATTTTGAAGATAGCAGCTTGGATCAAGTGCTTGTAAATAATAGCTCAGACGCTGTTATTAACAGTCTTTTAGAAGAAGTACATTTTATTGGAGACCACGACCCATTTCTTCAGTGCTATGTCAATAATAGCAGATATATAGACAATTATATTTATCGTGGCCCTGTGTTAGAACGATACAATTTTGGTTTTGAAGGCGGCTTGTTGAGCCACGAGCAATTAAATAATACAATTTATCAGAATCAGACATTTTGTTTTAGAATTAATGCCAGCTTAGGAGTGATTTTAAAAAATCAACGGTCAGGAGAAGTCAAGTATTACTATGCATGTGTGAACAATGCTGCTCTCTTTGAAAATCCTATTTCTATAAACAATCGTGAAGACTGGGAACAGTTCCTAAGCGACCTTGACAACATGAAAATACGTGAGTAAACCAAAAATTTATTAAATATTTATGATAGGAAAATTTTTTTGTTTATTTGTTTGTTTGTTTGTTTGTTTGTTTTGTTTGAGATAAAGAAAAAGTACTTATAGTTTTTTTTAATATATTTTGCAGAGAATGGACTCTGGGGTGGATCACCAATATTGAATTTTTTGTATTTAAACGTCAACATCGTCTTCTTGGCGCTCCACCCACTGATTTTCCGTTATTTTTAGCTCAAAATCCGGGACTTATTTCTCTCGTGAAACGGGATTATTGTTATCCTATCAAAGACAACTTGTGCTTATTTCGCTGTTTAGCGCTAAAAAGAGGAGCGAATCCACAAAAGTGTGAACGAAGTGCAAAGACACTATTTAAAAGTTTTTTACATCAGGGTGATCCCAAAACATTTGAAGGTATAAAACTAGAAGACCTAGACCGATTTGAGAAACATTTTGAAGTCAATGTGACTATCTTTAGTCTGCAAAAAGAGGAAGAATCCGAGTTACCCACAGCGCAATTAGTGAGACGCTCATTAACCCGATATTCCGAGACACTATATATTAATCAGTTTCAAAATCATTTTTCATACATCAAAAACTTGAATGTGTATGCAAAGACCTATAGCTGCAGCAAATGCGATCGCCATTTTAGGGCATCCAGGAGATTGTGTTGGCATTTTGTGAAATGTAAAGGGGCTCAAACCCGTGAAAAATTTCCAGGAGGGATTTTTAAGCTGCCACCCACCCTGAGACAGCGATTAGATGATGAAAATATAAAATTGCCACTACAACTGCAGTTTCATCCCTATAGAATTGTATATGATATAGAGACGTATTTTCCCAATACACCAAATATCAAGGATAGTCCCACACAATTAACATTTTTAGAACAGCACGTACCTCTTTCCATCAGTATATGTAGCAATGTACCTGGATTCACACAACCACAATGTTTTATCACCACAGGCAACCCGGAAGAGTTGGTGCGTAAAACAATAGACGCACTATACACCATCCAAAAAGCCTCACATTCCATTCTAAACGAGATAGCCAAACCTATTTTTAAGAAAATCAAGAAACGTTTAGAAGTGATTTCAGAAACTGATGAACATGTGGAATTTCACCCCCTCAATGAACTTAAAGATCAATTATCTACATTTATTGAAAGCATCCCCGTGATTGGATTTTCCAGCGGGAAATATGACTTAAATGTTTTGAAACCTTATTTGGCTAAATATTTTTGTGAAACTGAGCCCGACCCTGGCGTGAACCTAAATAAGGAGAAAGAGGATGATGCTGAAAATGAGGATGAAGATGAGGATGAGGAGGAACCGGAAGAAGAGGATGATGAAGAAGAAGAAGAAGAAATAACACCAGACGGAAGAAAGAGAAAAAAGTCGAGTATACAAAAAACACAAAAGAAGAAAACAAAAACAACATCCAAAAATCATATGATCAAAAAAGGCAACCAGTTTTTGATCCTTTCAAATGCTAAATTAAGATTTCTAGACATCACCAATTATTTGGCGCCTGGTTTTTCTTATCGCCAATATTTAGCGGCCTACAAGTGCTCTCTACAGAAATCATTTTTTCCATACCAGTATATCACGTCACTGGACAAATTGGATGAGCCACAGCTACCTCCCAGAGAGGCCTTTTTTAGTGATTTAACCAAAAGTACAATCACGGAAGATGAGTATAAAAGCTGTCAAGTGGAATGGGATGCCCAAAAGATGACCACATTACGAGACTGGCTCATACATTACAATAACATGGACTGTGTGCCATTTTTGGAAGCTATTGAAAAACAAACGCATTTTTTTCAAGACTTGGGTTTAGACATGTTCTATGACGGCGTGACACTACCAGGGCTAACAGATCGCTTTTTGCATTCAAGTTGCCGCAATTTTTTTGCTCTTTGCAATGAACAGGATAAAGATATGTATTATACAATGCGGGATTCGGTGTGTGGTGGTCCAGCCATTGTTTTTCATAGATATCATGAAAAAGATGTCACCTACATCAGATCGGCGGACCCCAACATCGCTTCTCCAAAACTCTGCAAAACCATTGAGGGGTATGATGCCAATAGCTTATATCTCAAATGTATGTCAGAACCTATGCCGGTAGGGTTTTATTTAAGAAGAAAGGCGGAAAGTGGATTTTATTTAGATTGGAAGAAAAATCGACAGAGTAAGATTTGTTTAGAATGGTTAGAATATATATCAGCTAAAGAAAAGAGAGACATCCAACATCAATATAATAGGGGAATAGAAAAAAGGCTAGGAGGAAGAAAACTTCCCGTGGATGGTTGGGAGCAAAAATCGAACACGGCATTTCAATTTCACGGCTGTTATTGGCACGGGCATGATTGCCGACTAACACAAAATTTAGACCCCGACCTAAAAAAGAAGAGAGCCGACGACACACAGGAAAAAGATGCCTATCTACGAAAAATCGGCGTCAATCTACGCATCATGCGAGAGTGTCAATGGCAGGATTATAGAAAGAAAAACAAAAAAGAAGTAGCACATTGGGCTCCTCGATTTGAGTGTGGACCCGCCTTTTATAGTGGGGGCATGAATGAAACGGAGATCTTGGAGCATGTGAGGACTGGGGCCATGTTTGGATTCGTGGAAGTTGATATTGAGGTTCCGGATCAACTGAAACCTCGATTTGAAGAATTTCCACCGATCTTCAAAAACACCAACGTCGGCCGAAATGACATCGGTCCTCACATGAAGGCGTTTGCGGAAGCGCATGGCTTTTTGAAACAACCACAACGCTCCCTCATTTCCAGTTTTCGTGGAGAAAAAATATTACTTATCACCCCCCTACTCCAGTGGTATTTGCAACAAGGGCTACGAGTCACCAAAATCCATCAGGTGATTCAATACGACCAACAACCCTGCTTTCAAAAATTCACAGACAAGGTGACCAGCGCCCGACGAGAAGCAGACTTAGATGACGACAAAGCCATCATCGCAGCAGCTTACAAACTCGTGGTGAGTCCTTTTTTTTTTATCATGTGCACGCATTTTTAATACTATGCATGCTCATTTTTAATACACTGCACGCCCAAATTTTTAAAAGTGCACGCCAAAATACAATAAAATGCATTGGAAACAAAACACGCAACCCGCGCATCGATGATATCATGTCCGTGCAACGATAAAATCATGCGCATGCACGTGTGCGCGCATGTGCGAATGACTAAACGGGCATTTTTAATACTCTGCACGCTCATTTTTAATACTCTGCACGTCAAAATTTAAAGGACTGCACGCCAAAATACAATAAAATGCATTGGAAAAAAAACACGCAACCCGTGCATCGATGATATCATGTCCGTGCATTGCTAAAAGTGTCTACACACATGCGCGCGTACACACACGCGCGTACACGAGCGCGTACGCGCACGCGAACGTGCATGCGAACGACCACTGGCCCCACTCAAATTTGAAAGACTGCACGCCAAAATACAATAAAATACATTGAAAAAAAAAACACGGACCCCATGCACCACCAATGGCGTGGGTGCGTACGCGCGCGTGCGTGTGCGCGTGCGTGTGCGCGCATGTTTTTTTATATTTTATTTTGAGGGGCTCATTTTTGGTTTTTGTTTTGTTTGATCCAGGGCAATAGCTCCTATGGCCGAACCTTGATGAGGCGTGATCGTCATACCAAGGCATTCATCACGGATGCCAAGGGCGCCACCAAAGCGATCCACGATCCACGATTTAAAAGATGCGTACCCGTACAAAATGATTATTACGAGGTAGAGTGTCGATTGACCACCATCCACCAAAATCTACCTCTACACATCGGATTATTTGTGTACGGGTACGCAAAACTCAAGCTTCTGCAATTCTACTACCACTTTATTGACTTTTACGTTGAACGATGCGACTATCAACTCATCACCTGCGACACCGACTCGCTATATTTGGCATTAAGTGGTGACACTTTAGAAGACGTCATTCGTCCCGATCGTAGGGATCACTTCAACAAACATCGGGACGAATGGTTGCCGACCCAATATTGCCAAACACATAAAAACGCTATCAGACCATCATCACCTCTACCACCACCGACGCCGCCACCACCTCCGCTAGTGCCGGGACAACCAGCACCATCACTACCATCATCACCACCCCCATGCTGTGTTGCAGCACATAAACACCAGACGCGAGAGCCAGGTTTATGGAAGCTAGAGGCCAAAGCTGATAAAATTATTTCTTTGGCACCTAAAAGCTACGCATGTAGCACTCATACAACTACCAAGGTGTCTTGTAAAGGCGTGCAAAAAAGGTGCAATCCATTAACCATAGCTAACTTTCAAACCGTACTAACGGCACAAACGCCGCATCATGTGGTTAATCGAGGTTTTCGTCTTGACTCACAAAATGTGATGCGAACTTATATCCAACCCAAAAGAGGTTTATCCTATCTCTATACTAAAAGAAAGGTATTGTCAGACGGTGTCTCTACCGTAGCTCTGGACCTCTAACTTTTTTTTTGTTGTTTTTGTTTGAAATTGATAGAGTGACTTATCATGGATGTGCGTTTTTTTACAACATCCTTTCTCGATCCTTCTTGCGGGTCCTTCTGGCTGTGGTAAAACATTTTTTATTGCACAATTGATTCAACATTGTAAAACTCACATTCAACCGCCTATTGAAAAAGTGGTGTATGTCTATCATCAATATCAAGACTTATTTAGACAGCTACGAGAGACAAGTCCCGTATCTATTGATTTTGTAGAAAGTTTAGATGGAGTGGACTTTGATTCGACTATTGCAACCTTATTGGTGGTCGACGACCATATGGATAATCCTGTGATGGAACAGCGTGTGGCTGAATTTTTTATTAAAAAATGTCATC
Source organism: Oncomelania hupensis (assembly GCA_036898135.1). NCBI lineage: Eukaryota > Metazoa > Mollusca > Gastropoda > Littorinimorpha > Pomatiopsidae > Oncomelania > Oncomelania hupensis. The sequence goes on along the minus strand of JBAHVR010000038.1, from coordinate 9,433 downwards.
ACGGAAATATAAGTATGGCTAATATGGTGCAAAATATATTTCATACTAGCAAACATCATCGGACGATTTCATTAAATGCACATTATCTGTGGTTGGATAAAAATCCACGATCTGCGGATCAAATTTTACACTTGGCCATGCAAACTTTTCCTAAACGACATCATTTTTTATGTGAGGCCTATCAAGATGCAACCCGAGATGCGTATGGATATCTATTTTTAGATTTTAAACAACAAACTTCTAAAACCTATCGTGTGCGCACTCATGTTTTTGATCCACATCCGATCGTCTAAAGATATTCTTGATTAAAAAAAAACAATCATGAGCAAACTCATTCATCAAAACTCGTGTCTTTGTTTAAAATCAGAGTTGGATTTATTTTTTTATTTTGTTCGATGATTGGGGGATAGCCTTGTTGCTATTTTAAATTATTTTATATATCTCATCCGATGTTTATGGCCCCTGTGGTCTAGCACATTGCGAACATAAATAGCCCTGGAGCTGTATGCTCACACACTTGGTGGTCATTACCTATTGGATAGCCATGTTGCTGCCACTTTAGTGGGACCAGTCATAGCCGTATGCTGCTGTTGGTCATATACTGGTGGATTTTATATAGTTAGCTATGTGCTGTTTTATGCATTATTTTTATTTTAACTTCTCACTTGATGTTTTATGGCCCCATGCATAGCCATGCTGCTGTATGGATTCTTGCCCGATGGTCATTACCTATTGGATAGCCATGTTGCTGCCACTTTAGTGGGACCAGTCATAGCCGTATGCTGCTGTTGGTCATATACTGGTGGATTTTATATAGTTAGCTATGTGTTGTTTTATGCATTATTTTTATTTTAACTTCTCACTTGATGTTTTATGGTCCCATGACCCACCATGGTAAGCCGATGTATAGCCATGCTGCTGTATGGATTCTTGCCCGATGGTCATTACCTATTGGATAGCCATGTTGCTGCCACTTTAGTGGGACCAGTCATAGCCGTATGCTGCTGTTGGTCATATACTGGTGGATTTTATATAGTTAGCTATGTGCTGTTTTATGCATTATTTTTATTTTAACTTTTCACTTGATGTTTTATGGCCCCATGACCCACCATGGTAAGCCCAGTCATAGCCGTATGCTGCTGTTGGTCATATACTGGTGGATTTTATATAGTTAGCTATGTGCTGTTTTATGCATTATTTTTATTTTAACTTTTCACTTGATGTTTTATGGCCCCATGACCCACCATGGTAAGCCCATGTATAGCCATGCTGCTGTATGGATTCTTGCGCGGTGGTCATTACCTATTGGATAGCCATGTTGCTGCCATCCTAGTGCGCCCGATTATGGTCATGATGCTATTTGGGCATATACTGGTGGATTGTTTTTATATATGTTTTTATTTTATTTTATTTTTTTTTTAACTTCTCAATATTTTAATTTTCGATTGCAGCCGATTAAATTTGTTTTATAATTTAATACCTTTTAATATTATATAGGTTATCCTGCAACGTGTGGCATATGCTATACCTTGTCTGTTTGGTTACTCCTGTAATTTTATACTCGAATTAAGATTTTAGCTATGTTATAGGATAAATCTTTAAACTGGTATGTTGCATGCTATCTGTGTTGATTTTATTGCTTTTTATGTGATCTTGTGGTTTTATTTTAAATTTGTTTATTTGTCTCTGTGTTCGGGGCAGTGCGCCCCACTGAACTGGTATCTAAGACCTTGTGGCCTCTGGCGGCGATGCGTCCTCTCCCTTAGCCAGCGCCGAGCGAGTTCGGCCAACCCTTTCACTTTTATGCAGCCTTAAATTACCTAATATTTTATAATGCTTTACATTGTTTGCATCCACGGTGGCCTGTAAATTCTGTCGATCACAATAATTAACTGAATTTTATCATCAGCTTTGATATATGCGTATGTGTCCGGGGCTAGTTAATATAATATACAATACAATACAATTTCAACTACCGCCGACTCAAACAGCCATTATAGAATCTCAAGATATAGAACACAGACCACTATCAATGATCACTGACGCTGGTCCCATCAAATTTTATATTTGATGGTGATTCAGACTACATTGATCTCGACAACTCTTATCTTTATGTCAAACTCCGTGTGCTTAATGCTGATGGCACTAATATTGCTGATAATGCTGCTGTGGGGCCAAAAAATTTATTGCTACACTCGTTATGGAGTCAAATAGATCTATCGCGCAATGATCAACAGATGACATCATCCAGCAACACCTACGCCTATCGAGCTTATTTAGAAACGCTGTTGTCTTACGGTAGCGATGCTAAACAAACCCATCTTCAATTATCGATGTGGAACAAAGACACCTCGGGACACATGGATGCGACAGCCAATAACAATCGTGGCTTACATAGACGTGCTACAGCGATCGCCGCCAGTCGCTCCACAGAGTTAATTGGACGATTACATCTAGACGTGTGTCAGCAAGAAAAAACTACTTATGAATGGTGTTAGCTTAAAACTACGGCTAATCCGAAACTCAGATGAATTTTGTCTTCATGCCGGGGCAGCGGCTGGGTTTAAAATTAATTTACAAGATGTGAGTTTTTTGTAAAAAAAGCTAGAATTAATCCCAACATTCAGATGGCACATCTTCAAACGCTCCAAATATCCTCTAAAGAGAGGTGTTACCAAAATATTTGCCATACCCCTGGGAAACATGCAAGTCAATAAAGAAAATCTGTTTTGGGGGCAATTGCCCGCCCGCATTATAATAGGGCTCATCAGTAATGGCGCTTTTCATGGTCGATATGCGCTAAACCCCTTTAACTTTCAACACTTTCATATGAATTATATATGCTTACATGTGGGTGGCCGTAGTATACCGACTAAGCCACTAAAGCCTGATTTTGATGGACGGCGCTATGCTCGTTCTTATCTCTCTATGTTTTAAGGTTTTGGATAAAGCATGGCACGATGAAGGGAATGATATCAGCTATGATGAATTTAATATCGGATACATTCTGTTTGTATTTGATCTGGCACCTGATCAGGCTGCTGACTCTAAACACAACCAACTCATAAAAACATGGTATAATGAGATTAAAAATTCAGTTTGCGCAAGCACTGACAGACACTATCAACATTGTTCCCATGCTGAATTTTATAACTTGCTAAAAATTGATAAGCATCATAATGTTATGGTGGATTTTTCTACATAATGGATAACCTATAGATTAATCAACTATTGATTCAAAGATCTATTAGTGTTGAAAAATTATTTCCTTTTGGGAAATAGTCTTTTTGCTTGTGTTACTACGCTTAATAAACAGGTGTTTATTCATATACATGCTTTTGTGCCTAGACTCAAAACTGAGCCATCTTCAAAACAAGACGAAAAAAAAAAAAAAAAAGTAGAAAAAAACTTCAGACTTACCTCTTTATCCAACTAGACGTGAAATCACTTTGACGCCTGCTGCTTTTCGATGAATTGTTGATTCACACCTCTGAATTGTTGATTCACACCTCTAAAACTCTTAAATATAATTCACGAGAAGAAAACAACAAAAACTACCACTGTGCTTAATAATCAACAGCATCAGCTAATAAACTCTGCTCTTCAAAAGCCTATGTATTCGCCCTCGACATCCAAGAGATTGCCGTTGGATAGCCAATATCCGTTCCAAAAGTTGTCAAAATACAACTAAACAAAAGTGACATTTTTCGATTTATGTAAAAAAAGTGACATTTTCATATTGTGTATATTGTGTATATATTTAAGTGTATGCGGTTGGTATAATACATTTTTTTAAATTTCATTATCAATATGGATAGTGATGCTGTCAAAACTTTTTGTGATAAAATACGTCAAAAAGTTGATGAATATGCTTTGTCTAAATGTCATGGATGTATAATTAACCATCCATCGCAGCGTCAGCATTTGAGTTGTATGTATACGCAACAAAAATCTATAATAAATTTTACTCATAAGATTTTGTCTACATGTTTAAAACAAGAGTTGATCGATGTTTTCACCCCAATTATCATTACACATTTGCTTAAAACTAACTGGGAGAGAGAGAGAGAGCGAGAGAGAGCGATAGAGTTAGCGAGAGAGGGGAGAGAAGAAACAGGATAGACTCAAAAAAGCCAGGCCACCATGGGTGCTGAGAGCGAGAGAGAGAGAGAGAGAGAGAGAGAGTGAGAGAGTGAGAGCAAAAGAGAGCGAGAGAGAAAAGAGCAAGAGAGAGAAAAGAGAGAGAAAAAAAGAAAAAGAGAGAGAGTGATAAAAAGTATACATTACATAGTACAAAGTCGGTTTATTGTTTGCTTGTTTTTTTGCCTGTAACAAAACAAAACAAAAACATTTTTATTATAAAATTGTATAACAATGTATATATATATATATTGTCATAATAAAATGTTAATGTATAATAAAAGCATTTTTATCATAAAATTGTATTATCAATGTGTATATAGTTAAAATTTGTATAAAATATTCATTTACTTACTTTTTATTTTTCATGCTTAACATTGATGTGTGAGCGCGCGCGGCATCTGAAACAAAAAAAACAAAACAATAATGCATTGGTATTATTATTTCTAATTTTAAAGATGTTGTTCATTAATAAACTATTTTATACCTTATTTCTGGTGTTGTCGTTTTTTACTTTTTCTTTTTTTTTCGTTGTTGTTGGTCTTTTATTTTATAATTTTTTTTTACCTACTTGTATCATCTTTATGCTGTGGGGGCTGTGGGTCTTCCGTCTTGTGGGTGTCCATCATCTCCCGGTTCGGGCAACGGGTACACATCCACCTCGTGGATGTTATATGACGGGTTCCTATAAAAAAAAATTACAAAAAGATAAAATAAATATAATAAAACTAAAATTAAAAAAAATAAATAAAAATAAAAATAGTCATTCAGTATATAATAACATGGTCTTTTTTATATAAACCAAAATAAAAAAATTAAATAAAAAAATAAAAATAATTTTAAAAAAATTAATAATAATAAAAAATAAACAAAAAATAATAATATAGTATTAAAATAATCTGCACTTCTAAGATTTTTTTTATTTTTAAAAATATATAAATTAAATCTTTATATCTTATTATCCTTTCTTTTTTTTCATCACTATACAATAAAATCAATTCAAAAAAAATGTTGTACTTACTCAGTGATGTACCACCATACTGCCTCGAGTATATCTGCTATATCCACATTTAGCACCTCCCCTCTTATCATGGGATTTTCAGAGCACGAAATCCAAAATACGAGTAGTACTCTCATCTTTGCTGTAAGGCTGATCTTTTTCAATGAAGTCTTTACAAGGATGCCGGTCTTTTAAACTATAGCCACTGAAGGGGCTGTGAAAATCTGTTCATTCCGTCTACAAGTCTTAATTAACTATCTATAATTAAACTATCTTACTCTAGCCGAGCTCCTATGTACAATATAACAGTCCTCCCTTTTCTAACCTACAATCCGATAGCGCTTGCCCACAAGATACAATTAACCCCACATTGCGTATGTGTATGTACGCATCTGTTTCCCATTTTCGCGCCCGACATCACGCGTCTTTAGTCCATCATCCCTCTGTCTTCTCTAAACAGTGTCAAACACGCTTTTACTAACATCATCGTCTCTAGAGACCCTTGTCCAGACGTGCCTCGTTTGTTTGACATATACCTTCGCTCATTTCCGTTCACCCTTGATTAGTATCCTAATCAGCTTTTCTAAGACGCCCCCTCTCGAAAAATAATATTGGCGTCGTCTTTTCATCTACCTCCAAACGTGTCATGCATCCACTCATAAAGTACTCATTACACAAAATCGCCATTCAGATTTAAGGTACAGTGGTCGAGTTGTTAAGACTTAAGATTCAATAGATGCATATCCGCGTGGGTTCAAACCTCAGCCATACCATTTTTTTTTTCAAATAAAAAAAACTTTTTCAAAACATCACACACACACACACACGCACCATCTAATATAAAAAGTCAATTATTATATACTAAAAGGTAAAAAGAAAAAAAAGAGAGAGGGACATCACCATCATTATGCTGATCCCAAGATCAATATACTCTTTTTTACAAGGCAGCCTATAGCTGTATACGTTTTTGGCTAAATCAACACTAAAACCATGAGAGCAATTAAACTGAAGAAATGGACAGTGAAAAATTGCATTTGTTGACCAATAACTTATTCATTGTTGTGTATAAATAAAACAGACCCCCTACCAAGACCACACGTGATATAAATAGATGTCGTGGTCTGCCTGCATGCCCGCGCACGCCTACCCCGCCCGCGCACGCCCCGCGCACGCCCCGCGCACGCCGGACCGCTGCCGGCTGCTCGCTCCGCGCTCCGCCATTAAATAAACGCCGCAACCAAAAAACAAAACAAATGCCGCCATTACCCACAAACAAAATGCCGCACCAGTGATATAATACACCACAACAGCGATGACGGTAGCCAATGACCCTGACCTCACATACCCTCATATGACGTCAGCCTATGACGTCAGCCGGCCGTGTCAGCTGCATCAAAAAAAAATCGGAGGTGAAAGGCCTACCTACATACTACTCACAGCTTTATACATATCCTAGTTTATACCATCATCATCATCATCAACATCGTCATCGTCATCATCATCATCATCATCAGCAGCAGCAGCAGCAGCAGGTTGGTCAGTTTGTCTTTCTTTGTTGTAAACACAACAAAACAATATTACGTCTAACATTGCACACTGTTAGAGGATAACATTTTCTTGCACAGTGAAAACAAATCTACAGGTAACATTATTGTTGTGAAGTTTGAAAGTCTCTGTACATACCTCAGTGCCTTGGACCACTATTCTGTTAGGTAAAACTACTATGGCTAGAGCGTAGGAGGAATAAAATGCCGCTATGGTGACGTCATTTGGGCTGCTCGTCACTACGCCTATCGGAAGGAAATATCCACTAAACCCGGCTCTGTCGATTCTGACCTGACAAAAGACATAACCAGAGAAACGAATAGACACCGATAGACAAAAAGACACACACACACACACACACACACACACACACACACACACTACATATGTAGAGAGAGAGGGGGAGAGAGAGAGTACATAAACGTTAAGCACTGGATCATTTACTAGGATATAAAGATTAAACATTTAAATCCTAGCATTTCAACATGTCCTAATCGGAGCGGAGAGAAAGAGAAAGAGAGAGAGGGAAAGAGAGAGAGAGAGAGAGAGAGAGAGAGAGAGAGAGAGAGAGAGAGAGAGACGGAGAGACAGACAGACAGACAGAGACAGACAGACAGAAAGACTGACAGACAGACAGATGTAAGCTTATATACGAATGTAGAGAAAGATGCAGATTATATTATATATGATTACGAACTGAATTTCTCAGTACCTCAAAAAATTATCAAATAAACGAGGTTATGTATTTGTATATAAAAAAGCTCACATAACACGCCATGTCCAAGGAATCAACTTTTAATCACTGAAACGGTAGTTTGGAATTATGACACCACAGCAGTTTTACACAGATATGTCTACATTAAATTGTGCAGTTTGGTTCCTGACTTTCCCCTTTGTGCTTCCCTCCATATTTCGCTTTCTTTCATTTCAATTAAAAAAAAAAATTCCACACATTTAAAAAAAACTTTCAATAAGTTGTAAATTAGAACGAACCAAAAACGTTCGGTCGGTCATACAGGATCGGTCAGTCAGTTCTACACTCCATATCTCAAAAACTACTGGGCGGAATTTTACCAAAATTTACGAGAACATTACCTAGGTTAGAGGCCATGAGCTTTCCGTGCCAATGAATTTGCTCAACCTCAAAGGTCAAGGTCGTAGGTGTCAGTTCTTTGGGAAACACGCATTGCAAATCTCTGACAGTGCACTCAGTGAAATCAAAGATAATATATACTCAATCTCAATAGTAACTGTATTAAAAGTCTGTGGTGAAAGATAGTCTACAGTTTGTTTTGCCCCTATAGATCAGGTTTTTGTTAACTTAGTGGATAACGATTGGGACTCCCCAATGTCAAGGGTTTGCTTCTCAGCTGAAGTAGCCATTTTGTTCTTCTGTTGTTAATACTTATTACTATGTAATGTTTATGATTATCAACACATTTCTTTGTGCATTTTATTTATATTTATATAAAATTCTCCAGTCTTTATACTTGTATTATGCTTTTTGAATGTTTGACTCACATGCATAACAATGTCAGTCTATGTGCTCACCCCATAACCTTTTTTTTTCAAGACTACTACTGCGCGAGATGAGTCCTAAATAGTCAAAACATTACATTTAAAAAATTGTCTGTCCTCCGTCCGCCGTCTTTCTGTGCAAAACTTGCAAGTGGATTAAAATCTCAGAACCTATTTTGGCGATCACAACCACACTTAGTAATATGGCGTATACCCATGAGGCCTCATAAATGATCAGTGAATGAATGACTTCACTTCAAGATCAAGTTCACAGGGTCAACAAATGTTAGTAACAAAATTTCATTTTTTTAAGGTTATTAATTTTGAACTTATGATTCTTTGAGGCATGATAGATATCAATAAGACACACATACTATACATTATTTTGTCAACCTCAATCCAAGGTCAAAGTCACTAGAACTGTCCAAAGTCGGTTAGTACAGGTACTTTGAAGTGACCCTGGGCCCAAACTATGAGAGATATAAAGTCCAAACTTGTATTTAAAGATGATAGATTTAATTTTTATACATGTATATATTAGGTTTTTGCGCTGATAAAAAATGTCAAGGTCATTTTAGGCCTTGCACAAATATACAAAAAATAGGTCATCGTACAGTGCTGTTTATTTAACCCAAAATATGCAACACCATTAGGTTTTTTGATCATACATGAGCATGAGTGTTACGTTGAAACGCGCACGATAGATCCGATCGTTTTGTTTTGCAAAGCATGCAATAATAGAGTGTATTTACCTTTGACTTGATTTTGCATTGTTGTTAGAAGAAGCTTGGTATAATGTTGATAATTTTTGTTGATTGATATTATTGGAGAATTCTCTAGAGTTGCTTGTTTACTATCATCGAAGAATCTAGATAGATCTACTATAAGCTGAGAGGTTCTTTGATGACGAAGAATGTAGTATGACGTAAGACAGTGATGACGAAGTCTATTTTGATTGGTTGTAATGTGTCACGCCGGAACATTCTGACGTTATCTGGAGTCTAGACAAAACTATATAATTGATGCACTGTGTTGAAAGTAGAGAATTGTAGAGAGTGAGAAAAAGTTAAAAGCGATTGAGCGATTGTATGCAGTTGTTGATGTACGCTGAATAAAGTTAGAAAACTTCATACGACGACTCATGCCTTGTTGCTGAGTGAACAGGTTGCGTGGATAAATGAATCCGAGTTACACTTATCAGGAGGATTCAAGCATTGGGGTTGAATCAAC
>JBAHVR010000280.1:0-125000 GCA_036898135.1 Oncomelania hupensis | reverse complement strand
ATATTCCCGATCATCAAATAATAAAGCGGCTTCTTCAGGCAAACCGCTTCTACTTCACCTATGTAGAAAGGGGTGCTAACTTGAATCTTTGCTACTGGCGCTTTCACACACTTGCTGTCGGCCACGAGTGTCCATTTAGAATCGCCAGTGAGCTGTTCTTTGGCGAATAAATCTTCTCTGACGATGCCCCCACTGCAGCCCGAGTCTCTGAGGACAGTCACTTCATGATTTCCGACGCGTCCCTTGGAAACAGGCATGTTCTGGACGGTCACAGCTGCGCTGGCGACGACGGGGATGGATTTCCCGTTGGCAAGGAGAAGTTGGCCATCAGTCATGCACTCTTGCACGTCCGCAGGATTAGCTGTGCGCTCGGTCTCACTCGGAAAAATGACGCTCCCGCTGCACACTTGATGGTCAGATCTACTGGTATGCCGTTGATTGGAGAACCGCCTTTACCGGTTGCCCGCCGCTGCATTGTCCGTACTGCTCCGCTGTCCGCTACTTTTGTTTTGAGGACAGTTAGCCGCTCTGTGGTCTGTAGCGTTGCAGGTGAAACAGCCTCTTGAATGCCCTTCCCTGTGTCACGTGGGGTTTATGGGTTACTGGGCTCTGCACAATGGAATGCTGTAACCTTCACGCTTTATTCGATGGGAACTGCTAGTTAGTCACCCGCTGAATTACTTTAATAAATTTATTTGTTTAGCTCGGTCTGTGTTAAGGCTGGGATACGGAGATAGATAGAAAAATGGTAAAAGATCACTGTCACACTAGCTTTCACACGGCTATGAATCATATGTAGTCCAGCCACTTGATAACAGTTAAAATCACACATTTATTTCTTCTACTCTATACAATATCTTCGAGGTACTAATCTACCTTAAAAATGTCATAAGTCAATGCAAATAATTCGATCGCTGATAGTCTATGCAGCTGTTATGTCTTCATCGGGCACTGGCTTCTAGATTTCATGAAGATTGGACTACTGTGGTCCGTTTTACTACAGTTCTGAAGAGTGGACTACTGTGGTCCTTTTGCTATCAGTTTGGGTGCACTTCTTCCGTGTCACTTAACTGCAGTATGGTGTGTTTGAAGCCCTTCGTTGAGGTAGCTTCTGGTACACGATGTGTCGGCGTGTAGTTTGGTCCCTTGCCACGCTGTGGGGTCTTGCAGGGGTTTTTCCAGGGTTGCTCCCTCAGCCTTGTGCTGTAGGGGCTAAACAGCCAACTTGGTTTTCCTGTGGAGTTGGGCGCACGGAATAGCTCGCCTGCTCGTCTGTAATATAAGAGACGAAATTCTGCACAACCCTGAATAATCGGTTTGTGCAGAGCGTTTCACTGAAAGCCAAAGTAGCCCTCAGTGATAGCTCAACATCTCTATACATAAGCGACGAACATTCTGCTACGTCCATGGTCCACTGGAATCTCAACTGTAAGTTTTTATACATACATAAATATAAATAGTGGATAACTACACACATACAGGATTAATAATATTATAAACATTCACTGGTACAGCCACTGGTCTGCAAACATACATATAGGTTAAACAACAGTGGTTCCGTCAGGTATACAACATGGCGGCGCAACCGGTCGTGTTTCGCCACGTGGTCACGCAAAGTCGGACTAACAATTCATTTTATGCATAGCAAATTCTACAAACATAATTTCAACAATAATATAAATATATCACGATGAAACAGAAGTATGTTCATTTACCTGTTTGACAAAGTCAGTCCTCGTGGCTACTTGAGAGAATTCTAAGATTCTAAAGTCCTGTTTTTTGGTCTATGAGTGAAGATAGTTCTCTGCTCCGGTCTAGCTGTGTAGACTTCGGTGTCTTTCGTAACACTGACTTAAGCTATGCTAGGTTTTGACCCAGTCAGAACCGGCTCTAACCGCTCTGCCTGCGTCTCATTGATTAAAACTTTCAGATTCAAGGCACACAGTGCTGACGTCACAAACTGCCTGCGTCAAGCTCGCAGTGTGTGTACCTCCTATACTGTAATCGGCTGCTGTGTAATACACTAACTTTCTAAGGTTACAATGACTAAACAGGCTAAATAGTAAATAGGCAGGGTAAAACTAGTAATCTCGTCACAGGCTCCCTCAACTGAAAAAAGGCGATGACTACTGGATTCGACCTTTTTCTACCACAGAGCCTAGTTTAACACTGCACTATCCTAGGGTCCTATTTACAAACTAAGTAAGTTGCTCTACCTGAGCTGCAATGCTGTGCCAGGTAGCTAAGGACACTAGTGACAGGGTTTTACTGGACGGGGACGAATTCTGGTGCTGTGGCCCTTAGTTGTGTTGGGTGGGCGACAGCTGCTGTGTCCTCCACGAGATGGCGACTGAGGTAGTCGGCTCCGTGGTTCTCTTTGCCGGGTATGTACTCGATTTGGAATGAGTATGCCTGAAGGGTGAGGGCCCATCGCATCAGGCGAGAGTTCAAGGATTTGGAGGCTGCCAGGAATGATAGGGGCCGGTTGGTGGTCCACCTGAACTGTGAAGTGTGTCCCATACAGGTAGAGTTGAAACTTCTGTATGGCCCAGACTAGTCCAAGGCATTCTTTCTCCGACGTGGCGTAGTGGGTCTCGGCGGGTCTCAATTTTCTGCTGGCGTAGGCGACAGGGAATAGCGTCTCTGCATTCTTGGGGTCGCGCTGTAGCAGTACTGCTCCGAGTCCTAAGTCACTTGCGTCGGGGCGAAGAACGAAGGGCTGAGTCAAATCGGGTAGGTGGAGTACTGGCGCCGATGTCATTCTGTCCTTGAGTGTTTGGAATGCTGTCTCGCATTCGGCTGTCCAAACTACTTTGTCCGGGGCGATTTTCCGGGTTCCATTTGTCAGTGGTACGGCGATGCTGTTGTAGTTGGGGATGAACTTCTGGTAGAAGCCGCAGAGTCCTAGAAACGACTGTACTTCCTTCTTGGTCTTGGGCCTAGGAGCGTCGAGTAGGCGTTTCACGGTCTTTTCTACCGGTCGCAGGCTTCCTTGACTTATGGTGTGTCCCAGGAATTCTAATTCCGTGAATCCAATCTGACATTTGGTGGGTCTTGCCGTCAATCCAGTGTCTCTGAGGCGGGCGAGTAGTTGTTCTAGGAGCGTGACATGTTCCTCCCACGTAGGTGTTGCGATGAGGATGTCGTCCATAAACGAGTGTAGGTGCTCGCTGCTCAGGGGTGCCAGGAGTTTCCGCATCATGGCGCTGAAGATGCTGGGTGCGTTGTGGAGTCCGAATGGAAGTACATTGAATTCGAAGTGTCCTTCCATAGTGCTGAACGCTAGGTACTTTCGGACTTGCGGTTGCACTGGTATCTGGTAGTGTCCTTTGCTGAGGTCGATGCGTGAGAAGTACTTCGCTCGCTGTAGCTTGGCAAATAGGTCTGTCTGGTCCGGGAGTGGCTCTGGCTGGAACTGCGTTACCGCATTCAGGAGTCTGAAGTCGATGCACAGTCGATGCTCTCCGTTGGGTTTTCGCAACAATACCGTGCCTGCCAGTAAGGTGTCTATCTCTTCCTTGATGGCTCGCTGCTGTGACAGTGGCATCGGGTAGAGCTTCTGGCGGACGGGTGTTGGGTCGGTCACCGTTAAGGTTACTTCGACGAGGTCTGTCCTCCCTGGTCTGTCTGTGAGCACAGTCTGATGTTGTCGAATGACCTGTCGTACTTGCTGTTGCTGTTTGGCGGCTAGGTCTCCGTTGAGTATCACGTCTTTGTGGGTTTCTGTGGAATGCAGGGGATACTCTACTGCATTCGTCTCCATGCTTTCTCCTTCTTCCGCGATGGCGATGGCTAGCAAGTTATGAGTGCTGGGGGTCGCTGGTCGGTCCGTGTATTTCTTGAGGAGATTGATGTGGTGGTATCGGGATCTCCCGTTCACCTCTACTTGGTAGACTGTCTTGGATTTCTTGGCAGTCACCCGGTACGGTCCTCTCCAAGCGATGTCTAGCTTGTTGGTTCCACTTGGAAGTAAGAGTAGCACCTGATCGCCTACTTGCAGTTCTCTGTCCTTCGCGTGGCGGTTGTAGTACTTCGCCTGACGGGCTCTTGCCTTCTTCAGTGCTTCACCAGCTTTCTTCCACGTTGCTTTGAGGGTTTCCTGCAGGTCTGCGACGTACTTGGTGGCACCTTTGGGTGTGTCGTCTATCTTGTCCTCCGTCCAACTTCTGCGTAGGGCTTCTAGCGGTCCTGCTAGAGGTCTGCCGAATAGCAATGTTGACGGGGTGTAGCCTGTGGCTGCATGGGGCGTTTCTCTATATGCGAACATTGCCGCATTCACGTAGGTGTCCCACGCTTCTGGATTGTCATCGGCGACTTTCCTGAGTATGGTGAGAAGGGTTCCATTCAGTCTTTCTACTTGTCCGTTGCTGGCTGGGTGGTACGGTGGTGTGCGAATGTGATGAACTTGTATAAACTCGAACACGTCTTGCATCAGGCGGCCGGTGAACTGAGATCCGTTGTCCGTTCTAATGCTGTCCGGGAATCCGACTCTGGTAAAGATGGCGATGAGTGCATCTGCAATCTTCTTGGTGTCGATCGCTGGCAACGGGACTGCTTCGCACCACATCGTACATGCGTCGACGAGTGTGAGTAGAAATCTGTTCCGCTTCTTGGTCATGGGCAGTGGTCTTACTATGTCTACTGAGACTTGCTGGTATGGCACGCCGACTACTACTGATGGTCCTAAGGTAACTGGTACGGTGTGATGTCGCGGGGAATATCGTTGACATTGGTGACAAGATTTCACGTAGCGCTTGACATCCTCCGTGATTCCTGGCCAATAGTAGTGTGCGCTGATTCTCTGCACTGTGGCTCCAATTCCCATGTGTCCGCTGAGTGGCATGCTGTGGCCTAACTCTAGTACTTGGGCTCGAAGGGTGGCTGGTAGTACTAGTTGGGTGTGATCTCCATCTCCTTGGCGATGTAGAACTCCCTCTTCCATGTAGAAGTCTCCCTTGTGCGGGGGTGTGTGCGCCTTGGGTAGCTTCTGGAAGCACTTCGCTATCGAGGTGTCCGCCTTCTGTGCTGTTTTGATCTCTTCGAGTCCTGGATTCGGAGCTAACTCGGGTTGGGGTGGTTGGGTTTTAGCTTGGGCCCTGGTTTGCACTGCAGCTATCTCTACAGTTTTAGTGGGCGTGCCTAAGAACACATACCTACAACCTAGCACTAGATCATACAGGGGTTTCTGTAAAACAGCCGCTTGGATTCGTCCTGTGACGTACCTTCTCTCTACTTCTATCCAAGCTATTGGGCAAGTAGTCGTCGGTTTCGTCAAGTCTGCTACTTGTAGTTCGACTGTCTTGTCCGTCAAGTCCGCGCGCGATACAAGAGATTCGCTAACTATCGCGTCGTATGATAGACCTGTGTCATACAGACAGTTCGCTTCTTTTCCGTTGACCTTGACCGTGTCTGTCACCGATGGGTGATCTCCGATGGGGTGTGGCTTGTTACCGCTACTTTGAGTTAGAACTCTGTGCGCTGGCCGGCTTTCGCGCTCTTCCCTACGTTGTGCGGCCAACTTGAAACATTCTGTGGTGGAGTGATTATTTCTGTTGCAGAACGAGCAATACCGTTTCTGTTCTGCGGGACCTCTTTTCCCGAATTCCGTGTTGGGTCCTTTATTTTGCCCAGGTCTGGGGTTATTCGGCATATTCGCGGTGCGCTCTTCCCGGTGAGGGCTTCGTCTCTGTGCCTCTTTCCCGTTAGGCTTAAGGTCTCGCCTGAAGCTCTTGGCTTCTCCGTGGGCGGCCACGTACCTATCTGCGACCTTGACCAGATCTTCCAGTCTTTCCGCGCCCTGCTCTACTGAGAATGTTCTCAGCTCGGGGGTCATGGTTTCCCGTAGCTGTTCCCATACTAACAGTTCTGTCAGTCCATCATATGTCTTAGCCGTGGCTAACTGGCTAACCCACTTATCTAACATTGTGGACAACCGATCCGCGAACTGCGCATAGCTCTCTCCTTTCACTCTCCGATTGGTGCGGAATTTTTGCCGGTAGCATTCTCCTGTTAGTTCGAATCCCGTTGGGAGTGCCTCTTTTACTTTGTGATAGTCAGTCACTCTGTCAGTCGGTAGCTTATTGTAGATGTCATAAGCCTTTCCTCTAAGCCCTTGACTAAGCTTGAAAGACCAATGGGTGGGATCTAGTTTATACTCAGTTGCTAGACGCTCAAACCTAGTCAGATAGAGATCTAGACCTTCTTCTCTTTCATTGAATGTCCCCAGTGGAAATGACATCCCTAGTACGGGGTTGGATGCTACCTCTAGTTGATCTGAGTGGGGAGGGGTTGAGGAAGAACTTGAAGCTCCTGATCCCAATCTTCTTAGCTCTAACTCATGCTGTCTGTCCTTTTCCTTTTCAGCCCTCTCATAATCCAATCTCCTAATTCTGATTCTCTCTCTGCTGCTACCTTCTTCTGTTCTCTTTCTGCCTCTAGCTCTAGTTTCTTCTACTCTGCTTCTAATTCTAATTTATTCGCCTCTCTTTCTGCTTCTAACTTCTTTGCCTCTCTCTCTGCCTCTAATTCTGCTTTTCTCTGTTCTGCTTCGAGTTTCTTCTGTTCTCTCTCTGCTGCTCTCTCTGCCTTAGCCTCCTGTTTCTCTACCTCTGCATTTATATACGCAATTAGGTCTCCCCCTGCTAAGTGTAAAGCTTCTCCCAATTCCTTGAAGCACAATCTCAAGGCCACTGGATCCGACATTGTCAAACGTGTCTATGACCAACCTCTGAATCAAGTGGAATACCAAAACACTAGCAATATTGCAAGTATAATAATAAATAATAATTGCTGTATTTATAATGCGCTTATCTTATAATAATTATAACTCTAAGCGCGCACTCACACTCACGCACGCATGTGCACGCTTTAGACAATGACACATGTAACAATTACGCAAAAAAATACATTCACTCAAATATACTCATACCACAAACAGACCAGACACTATATGTAAGAGACAGCTGGCGATGGGGTGCGTAGTGAGGTCATAGTGTTAGAACTGCTTGAAAAGGTAAGTTTTGAGGGCAGACTGGAAGGAGGTGGGAGAGGGTTTCTGACGGAGAGAGAGTGGAAGAGTATTCCAGATGGATGGGCCGTAGACAGAGAAGGAGCGGGACCCGAACGTGCTGAGTTTGGAGCGAGGAATGCGGAGGCGGAGAGGGTCGGAGGCAGAGCGAAGAGAGCGAGAGGGAATGTATGGGTGAAGTAAGTCAGAGAGATAGAGAGGAGCGGAGTTGTTGAGGGACTTGTAGCAGAGAGACAAGGTCTTGTATTGAATGCGTTGGGAGATGGGAAGCCAGTGTAGGGCTTTGAGCAAGGGAGTGACGTGGTCAGATTTCTTCTTTCTGAGGACGAGGCGGGCAGTATTGTTTTGAACGCGTTGGAGAGGGAGAGTGGTGGAGCGGGGAAGGCCGGAAAGAAGGGAGTTGCAATAGTCGATGCGAGACAGGATGAGGGAGACAGCAAGTTTGGTGGCAGCTTCAGTGGTGAGGTATTTTCTGATCTGACTGATTCGACGGAGGTGGAAGTAGCAGGCCCGGGCGGTTGCAGAGACAAAGCTAGTCATTGAGAGAGAAGAGTCAAGGATAACGCCAAGGTTCTCAATAACAACAATGCAAAGACCATAAAATTCGTAATCAATACTAGAATAAAACAAGAGTCAAATGGCATACAACAGTTATTTAAGCAAAACCTGCAAAAGAACAATGCAACATACAGGCACAAAAAAAAATTGAAGCAAAAAAGTTTTTAAGTAAAGAATAGTGCACCGAAACTGAGTCCTTCTCCTAACCTTACAACTATTCCAAGTTATTCTACTTCTACTTTTATATAATTTTATTGTACCTAGATCCGGTTATACCCAATTCCTATTATACACAGATCCTGACTAGACTCGCCAATTAAAGTGTCACGTGGGGTTTATGGGTTACTGGGCTCTGCACAATGGAATGCTTTAACCTTTACGCTTTATTCGATGGGAACTGCTAGTTAGTCACCCGCTGAATTACTTTAATAAATTTATTTGTTTAGCTCGGTCTGTGTTAAGGCTGGGATACAGAGATAGATAGAAAAATGGTAAAAGATCACTGTCACACTAGCTTTCACACGGCTATGAATCATATGTAGTCCAGCCACTTGATAACAGTTAAAATCACAAATTTATTTCTTCCACTCTATACAATATCTTCGAGGTACTAATTGTCATGAACTGGCTAGTTTTACTCTGCCTATTGACTATTTAGCCTTGTGTAGTCATTGTAACATTAGAGGGTTAGTGTATTACACAGCAGCAATTAAAGTACACACTGCGAGCCAGACCCTCACAGCGCAGTGACTCAGCACTGTGGGCGAGAGTCGTAAACATTTTAACCAATGAGAGCTCAGGCAAAGCGGTTGGAGCCAGTTTGACTGGGTCCAAACCGAGCACAGTTTTGGCCAGTTGAGAGTAAGACACCAAAGTGTTAAACAGCTACATAATAGCTGGCAGAGAAATATCTCCACACATAGACCAGGAAGCAGGACTTAAGAATCTTAGAATTCTATTAAGTCGCCACGGGCCTGAACTTGTCAAACAGGTAAATGAACACACTTCTGTTTCATCGTGATATACTTATATTATTGTTGAAATTATGCTTGTGGAATTTGCTATGCATAAATGTGAATTGTTAATCCGAATTTGCCGTACCACGTGGAAGAGCCTACCACGAGGCGAAACACGACCGGTTGCGCCGCCATGTTGTATACCGTACGGAACCACTGTTGTTTAACTTATATGTATGTTTGCAGACCAGTGGCTGTACACGTGAATGTTTATATTATTATTAATTCTGTATGTGTGTAGTTAGACACGATTGATATTTATGTATGTATAGGAATTTAGAGTTGAGATTCCAGTGGACCCCGGAAGTAGCAGAATGTTCGTCGCTTATGTATAGAGATGTGGAGCTATCACTGAGGGCTACTTTGGCTTTCAGTGAGACGCTCTGCACAAACCGATTATTCAGGGTTGTGCAGAATTTCGTCTCTTATATTACAGACGAGCAGGCGAGCTATCCCATGCACCCAACTCCACAGAAACGACGAGTTGTCTGCGTAGTCTCTACCGCACAAGTCGGAAAGAGCCACCCTGGATCACACCCTACAAGACCCCACAGCGTGGCAAGGGAACCCAACTACACAACGACACAGGTGCACCAGAAGCTACCTCACAGAAGGACTTCGAACGCACCATACGCAAGTTAAGTGTATACACAAAAGTGCACTTAAACTGATCGAAAACGGACCACAGTAGTCCACTCTTCAGAAACTGTAAAACGGACCACAGTAGTTCAATCTACATGAATGCGAATAGCAAGTGCCCGAGGAAGAAATAACAGCTGCCTAGACTATCAGCGATCGAACTATTAGCATTGACTGAGACTTTTTAAGTTAGATTAGTACTTAGACAACCTTGTATAGAGTAGAGGAAATAAATGTGTGATTTTAACTGTTATCAAGTGGCTGGACTACATATGATTCATAGCCGTGTGACAGTAATCTTTTACCATTTTTCTATCTATCTCTGTACCCCAACCTTAACACAGAACGAGCTAAACAAATAAATTTATTAAAGTAATTCATAGGGTGACTTACTAGCAGTTCCCACCGAATAAACGTGAGGGTCCATAATTCCACTGTGCAGAGCCCATAAACCCCACGTGACACTTTAATTGGCGAGCCTAGTCAGGATCTGTGTATAATAGGAATTGGGTATAACCGGATCTAAGTACAATAAAATTAGATAACAGTAGTAGTAGTAGAATAACTTAGAATAGTTGTAACAAGGACTGATCAGTTTTGGTGCACTGTTCTTTAGTTAAAAACCTTTTTGCTTCAAATATTTTTGTACCTGTATGTTGCATTGTTCTTTTGCAGGTTTTGCTTAAATAACTGTTGTATGCCATTTGACTCTTGTTGTATTCTATTATTGATTACGAATTTGATTGTCGTTGCATTGTTTTTATTGAATTGCAATATTGCTAGTGTTTTGGTATTCCACGTGATTCAGAGGTTGTTCATAGACACTTTTGACAATGTCGGACCCAGTGGCCTTGAGATTGCGCTTCAAGGAATTGGGAGAAGCTTTACACTTAGCAGGGGGAGACCTAATTGCGTATATCAATGCAGAGGTAGAGAAACAGGAGGCTAAGGCAGAGAGAGCAGCAGAAAGAGAGGCGAAGAAATTAGAAGCAGAACAGAGAAAAGCAGAATTAGAAGCTGAGCAAAAGAAACTAGCATTAGAAGCTGAGCAAAAGAAACTAGCATTAGAAGCAGAGCAAAAGAAAGCAGAGTTAGAAGCAGCAAGAGAGCAGAAGAAATTAGAGCTAGAAGCAGAACAGAAGAAGGTAGCAGCAGAGAGAGAAGCAGAAGTTAGGAAATGGGAGTATGAGAGGGCTGAAAAGGAAAAAGACAGACAGCATGAGTTAGAATTGAAAAGATTGGAATCAGGAGCTTCAAGTTCTTCCTCAACCCCTTCCCACTCAGATCAGCTAGAGGTAGCATCCAACCCTGTACAAGGAATGTCATTTCCACTGGGAACATTCAACGAAAGAGAAGAAGGTCTAGATCTCTATTTGACTAGGTTTGAGCGTCTAGCAACAGAGTATAAACTAGATCCCACTCATTGGTCTTTTAAGCTTAGTCAAGGGCTTAGAGGAAAGGCTTATGACATCTACAGTAAGCTACCGACTGACAGAGTGACTGACTATCACAAAGTAAAAGAGGCACTCCTAACGGGATTCGAACTAACAGGAGAATGCTACCGGCAAAAATTCCGCACCAACCGGAGAGTGAAAGGAGAGAGCTATGCGCAGTTCGCGGATAGGTTGTCCACTAAGCTGGATAAATGGATTAGCCAGTCAGCCACGGCTAAGAAGTATGATGGACTGACAGAACTGTTAGTATGGGAACAGCTACGGGAAACCATGACCCCCGAGCTGAGGACATTCTCAGTAGAGCAGGGCGCGGAAAGACTGGAGGATCTGGTCAAGGTCGCAGATAGGTACGTGGCCGCCCACGGAGAAGCCAAGAGCTTCAGGCGAGACCTAAAGCCTAACGTGAAAGAGGCACAGAAACGAAGCCCTAACCGGGAAGAGCGCACCGCGAATAAGCCAAATAACCCCAGACCAGGGCAGAATAAAGGACCCAACACGGAATTCGGGAAAAGAGGTCCTGCAGAACAGAGACGGTATTGTTCGTTCTGCAACAGAAACAATCACTCCACCGCAGAATGTTTCAAGTTGGCCGCACAACGTAGGGAAGAGCGCGAAAGCCGGTCAGCGCACAGAGTTCTAACTCAAAGCAGCGGTAACAAGCCACACACAATCGGAGATCACCCATCGGTGACAGACACGGTCAAGGTCAACGGAAAAGAAGCGAACTGTCTGTATGACACAGGTCTATCATACGACGCGATAGTTAGCGAATCTCTTGTATCGCGCGCGGACTTGACAGACAAGACAGTTGAACTACAAGGAGCAGACTTGACGAAACCGACGACTACTTGCCCAATAGCATGGATAGAAGTAGAGAGTAGGTACGTCACAGGACGAATCCAAGCAGCTGTTTTACAGAAACCCCTTTATGATCTAGTGCTAGGTTGTAGGTATGTGTTCTTAGGCACGCCCCCTAAAACTGTAGAGATAGCTGCAGTGCAAACCAGGGCCCAAGCTAAAACCCAACCACCCCAGCCCGAGTTCGCTCCGAATCCAGGACTCGAAGAGATCAAAACAGCACAGAAAGAAGACACCTCGATAGCGAAGTGCTTCCAGAAGCTACCCAAGGCGCACACACCCCCGCACAAGGGAGACTTCTACATGGAAGAGGGAGTTCTTCATCGACAAGGAGATGGAGATCACACCCAACTAGTACTGCCAGCCACCCTTCGAGCCCAAGTACTAGAACTAGGCCACAGCATGCCACTCAGCGGACACATGGGAATTGGAGCCACAGTACAGAGAATCAGCGCACACTACTATTGGCCAGGAATCACGGAGGATGTCAAGCGCTACGTGAAATCTTGCCACCAATGTCAACGATATTCCCCGCGACATCACACCGTACCAGTTACCTTAGGACCATCAGTAGTAGTCGGCGTGCCATTCCAGCAAGTCTCAGTAGACATCGTAGGACCACTGCCCATGACCAAGAAGCGGAACAGATTTCTACTCACACTCGTCGACGCATGTACGATGTGGTGCGAAGCAGTCCCGTTGCCAGCGATCGACACCAAGAAGATTGCAGATGCACTCATCGCCATCTTTACCAGAGTCGGATTCCCGGACAGCATTAGAACGGACAACGGATCTCAGTTCACCGGCCGCCTGATGCAAGACGTGTTCGAGTTGATACAAGTTCATCACATTCGCACACCACCATACCACCCAGCCAGCAACGGACAAGTAGAAAGACTGAATGGAACCCTTCTCACCATCCTCAGGAAAGTCGCCGACGACAATCCAGAAGCGTGGGACACCTACGTGAATGCGGCAATGTTCGCATACAGAGAAACGCCACATGCAGCCACAGGCTACACCCCGTCAACTTTGCTTTTCGGCAGACCTCTAGCAGGACCGCTAGAAGCCCTACGCAGAAGTTGGACGGAGGACAAGATAGACGACACACCAAGAGGTGCCACCAAGTACGTCGCAGACCTGCAGGAAACCCTCAAAGCAACGTTGAAGAAAGCTGGTGAAGCACTGAAGAAGGCAAGAGCCCGTCAGGCGAAGTACTACAACCGCCACGCGAAGGACAGAGAACTGCAAGTCGGCGATCAAGTGCTACTCTTACTTCCAAGTGGAACCAACAAGCTGGACATCGCTTGGAGAGGACCGTACCGGGTGACTGCCAAGAAATCCAAGACAGTCTACCAAGTAGAGGTGAACGGGAGAGCCCGATACCACCACATCAATCTCCTCAAGAAATACACGGACCGACCAGCGACCCCCAGCACTCACAACTTGCTAGCCATCGCCATCGCGGAAGAAGGAGAAAGCATGGAGACGAATGCATTAGAGTATCCCCTGCATTCCAAAGAAACCTACAAAGACGTGATACTCAACGGAGACCTAGCCGCTAAACAGCAACAGCAAGTACGACAGGTCATTCGACAACATCAGACTGTGCTAACAGACCGACCAGGGAGGACAGACCTCGTCGAAGTAACCTTAACGGTGACCGACCCAACACCCGTCCGCCAGAAGCTCTACCCGATGCCACTGTCTCAGCAGCGAGCCATCAAGGAAGAGATAGACACCTTACTGGCAGCCGGAATCATTTCAGAGTCTACTTCACCCTACAGCGCAGGCACGGTATTGTTGCGAAAACCCAACGGAGAGCATCGACTGTGCATCGACTTCAGACTGCTGAATGCGGTAACGCTGTTCCAGCCAGAGCCACTCCCGGACCAGACCGACCTATTTGCCAAGCTACAGCGAGCGAAGTACTTCTCACGCATCGACCTCAGCAAAGGATACTACCAGATACCAGTGCAACCGCAAGTCCGAAAGTACCTAGCGTTTAGCACTATGGAAGGACACTTCGAGTTCAACGTACTTCCATTCGGACTCCACAACGCACCCAGCATCTTCAGCGCCATGATGCGAAAACTCCTGGCACCCCTGAGCAGCGAGCACCTACACTCGTTTATGGACG
This sequence comes from Oncomelania hupensis, assembly GCA_036898135.1. NCBI lineage: Eukaryota > Metazoa > Mollusca > Gastropoda > Littorinimorpha > Pomatiopsidae > Oncomelania > Oncomelania hupensis. The sequence goes on along the minus strand of JBAHVR010000280.1, from coordinate 111,308 downwards.
ACATCCTCATCGCAACACCTACGTGGGAGGAACATGTCACGCTCCTACAACAACTACTCGCCCGCCTCAGAGACACGGGATTGACGGCAAGACCCACCAAATGTCAGATTGGATTCACAGAATTAGAATTGCTGGGACACACCATCAGTCAAGGAAGCCTGCGACCGGTAGAAAAGACCGTGAAACGCCTACTCGACGCTCCTAGGCCCAAGACCAAAAAGGAAGTACAGTCGTTTCTAGGACTCTGCGGCTTCTACCAGAAGTTCATCCCCAACTACAACAGCATCGCCGTGCCACTGACAAATGGAACCCGGAAAATCGCCCCGGACAAAGTAGTTTGGACAGCGGAATGTGAGACAGCATTCCAAACACTCAAGGACAGAATGACATCGGCGCCAGTACTCCACCTACCCGATTTGACTCAGCCATTCGTTCTTCGCACTGACGCAAGCGACTTAGGCCTCGGAGCAGTACTGCGTAGACGCGACGTCCGCTCGTCGCTCTCTCTAATACTGGCGATGTAGCTCCGAGACTGTCCCTCGACGTAGTCTTGCGGCAGCTACGTAGTCCCGATCTGTTGTTCGCTCACGAAGCAACTCTTCAACGACTACACGCCCTTGCAGTCAACCCGAATCTATCGGGGATGTAGTCCCAGTATGTTGGTCCCTCCCGACGCAACTCGTTGGCGGCTCCCTTCGATGACTGCCTCTCGTAACGTTGACTCGCTTGTTGTCGCAGTTGAACCCTTGGCTATGGCCTAGATCCCGGAAGGGCCCCCAAAAAGTTACACTCGTTGTTTTTTATGAGTAGTTGATTCAGCCCCACTGCTGAAATCCTGATAAGTGTAACTCAGATTCGCTTATCCACGCAGCCTGCTCACTCAGCAACAAGGCATTAGTCATCGTATGTAGTTTTCCAACTTTATTCAGCGAACATCAACAACTGCATACAATCAATTTTTTTCATTTTCAACTTTTCACTTTACAATTCTCTCTAATTTCAACTCTAGAAAATTCTCAAATAATATCGACCAATTGAAATTAACCACTTTATACAAAGCTTCTTCTAACAACAACGCAAAATCAAATCAAAGGTAAATACACTCTATTATTGCATGCGTTGCAAAATAAAACGAACAGATCTATCGCGCGCGTGCCATTCGCACCGCCGCGCGAGTCTCAACGTAACAGATTGCTCCGGTGGCTCAGTGATGATTTAGGTCCGTAACCCCTCTTTCTTGTAATGGTTATCCCCGTCTGTCATATCGCTAATGGTGGGTGTCGACGTTAAACTTCAATGTTCGTTCCTTATCTCAGTGTGCAGGCCAGGCTATTATGGAGCTAACTGTGAGGCTTGCAGACCTGAGTGCAGTAACACTCCTTGTGACGACATTGGTCAACAAAACACATGCCCTGCACATGGTAAGTCACTCTTTCCGTGGACAAAGTGAACCAAGGGTATATCTGTACACGTTAATAAATAAACAGATAAATAAAATAGAATGAGTAGTAGAGTACTCTGTTTATGGGCAACCGTGCACCTGCACCTAAAAAGTGGGTCACGTGACAGGGGGATGACGTCATAGGTGCACATGTACTCTTAGGTCATGATGCCCCCCAACGTGAGGGTCTTGTGCCCTGTCAAAAGTGATGGATGACGTATGGCCCGGGGGGATATAATTTTATTGATAGTGCGATCGCAAGTGCGCATCTCGGTGAATGGATATATGACTCATTGGTCTGTGCGTTAGATCAAGCACCCCAAAGACAGCAAGTGCGCATCTTGATGAATATAGAATGACTCAGTGGTCTGTGCGTGAGATCAAGCACCCCAAAGACAGCAAGTGCGCATCTTGCTGAATATAGAATGACTCAGTGGTCTGGGCGTGAGATCAAGCATCCAAAGACAGCAAGTGCGCGTCTCACCCAAAGACAGCAAGTGTGCATCTTGATGAATATAGAATGACTCAGTGGTATGAGCGTGAGATCAAAACATCTAAAGGCAGCAAGTGCGCGTCTTTTTGTTGTATTTATCATTTTTTTTAAATTTAGACCAAGCACCCAAAGACAGCAAGTGCGCATCTCGGCGAATAGAGAATGGGCGTTAGATCAAACATCCAAAGGCAGCAAGTGCGCGTCTCACTCAAAGACAGCAAGTGTGCATCTTGATGAATATAGAATGACTCAGTGGTATGAGCGTGAGATCAAACATCTAAAGGCAGCAAGTGCGCGTCTTATGGTTTTTAGGATCATGTTTATACAGAGCCACATAAGAATATATGATGACTCAGTGGTCTGGGCGTTAGATCAAGCACCCCAAAGACAGCAAGTGCGCATCTTTTTGTGTTTGTATACATTAATAGTTATACCTAGACACGCTAATTTAATGATCGGTAATAAACTTTAGCACCACTCATAAATGTTAAAATGATGTATTATATATACCCCGAAGACATAGTTAGGATTAACGAAAGGGCGGATCAAAAGAAGACGGGAGCCAGCAAAATTTTAGTACCATTTATAAATATCAAAATCTCTCTCTTTTTTCTTTCTCTCTCTCTTTCTCTCTCTCACTCTCTCTCTCTCTCTCGCTCTCTCTCTCTCTCTCTCTCTCTCTCTCTCGCTCTCTCTCTCTCTCTCTCTCTCTCTCATTTTTTATCGATCTCTGCACACACAATATCAAAAAATGTCACTTTTGGAGGGGATATTGAATATCTAACTACAATCTGTTGTGTGGCGTGGTTGAATATATAGACAAATCTTTACAAACATAGATAACTGAATACTAATCAAATGCTGTCAGCACGCCTGAAAAAAAAAAAAGTCTAAACATATATGCCACCCCTGATGACGCCCGCCAACATGTTTAACAAGTCACACACATGATCACACTTGTTTATTAGTCGGCTTATAGATTTAGCTATCACTTTTTAAAGAGTAAATACTGTGTGGATAGTGCTCAATTGTCTGGGCGTCAGATCATATACCCAAAGGCTACAAGTGCGCTTCTTGGTGGTGGTTAACAAAAGGCTGCAAGTGTACGTCTCGATGGTTTTTGAGTTAGATAATATATTAGCCAACGCCTGATAAAGTATTACATGGTTAGTGCCCAGTTGTCTAGGGCGTCAGACCATGCACCCAAAAGGCTGCAAGTATGCGTCTTGGTGGTTTTGAGCTAGATCATCTTTCTCCTCTTTTTCTTATTTATCTCTCTCTCTCGCTCTCTCTCTCTCCTTTTCTCTCTCTCTCTCCCTCTCTCTCTCTCTCTCTCTCTCTCTCTCTCTCTCTCTCTCTCTTTCTCAGCATATAAATGTATACAATTGTTATTAAAATATACATTTATCTATGTATACTAATAGAATAATGTGTAAGCAGGAAAGCAAGGAGAGAGAAAGTTGTGCAATTTAAAATGAAAACAAAAACCAATACTCAATGATACCAAAACACAGTGTGAGCTGTATGTGAACGCTTGCAATAAATGATCTTACCAGAACTTATGTGTCTGTCCTCTATCTCTCTCACACCCTCTCTCTTTTTGTCGCTCTCTCTGTGTGTCTATATTTTGTTATACAAACACACCCAAGAATAGTTAATGACCATTGATGGATATGTAATGACTCAGTTGTCTGTACATTAGACCAAGCACCCAAAGGCTGCAAGCGTGCGTCTTGACAATTTTGATTTAGATCATGTATCAATTGACCAGCGCCTTGGTAAGTATGGCGAGATATCCCGAGGGGGGGGGTGATTAGCCAGCAGGGGGAAGGGGTGAGACAAAGTCTATCGATGACGCATGATAAAAAGTGGTAAACAGGAGCAGAATCGATGTAGTGGTTTTTGAGATATTGAATTTATATGAGGCGAATCGCGCAAATATTTTAAAGTATTTGATTTATTTTATTGATTTGAGTCTCTCTCTCTCGCTCTCTCTCTCTCTCTCTTTTTTTCTCTCTCTCTCTTTCTCTCTCTCTCTCTTTCTATCTCTCCTCTCTATCTCATCTATCTATCTCTCTCACGCTCTCTTTCTCTCTGCATATAAATGTATACAATTGCTATTAAAATATACAATCATCTATGTATACTAATAGAATAATGTGTAAGCAGGAAAGCGAGGAGAGAAAAAGTCGTGCAATTTAAAATGAAAACAAACCAATACTCAATGATACAAAAACACAGTGTGAGCTGTACGTGAACGCATGCAATAAATGATCTTACCAGAACTTATATGTCTGTCCTCTGCCAAACTTGTAAAATATCCATGAAAAATCCTCTAACAATAATCTTAACTTTTGTAGAAGATATTTGAACAAGCTAATGCATTAAAATTGATGCTGTTTGCATAAGTTGTTGGGAGCTTTACAGTCAACGAAATCTAGTACTGAAACCTTAAAATGCCACACATTTAAAATCACTAATAATATCTTTTACAATTAATCAATCATTGCGTTTTTTATATTTTTTTTCATGCACCAAAGTTATATCTTACAATATTTACAACGTTTAAAGCACTTAAAATACAAGTGATCACAGAAATTATAGTTAAACTTTACCAAAAAGGTGTTTTTTTATCAATCACAATAACAGTACCACAAAGCACCACACCACGCTGGCCCATTTTTTTCTTAAAGGCATGTTTGGACATGATATGGAAACGGCTGACGCAAGCATAAGATATGGGAAGTAACTCTCTCTCTCTCTCGCTCTCTCTCTCTCTCTTTTTCTCTCTTTCTCTCTCTCGCTCTCTCTCTCTTTCTCTCTCTCTCACTCTCTCTCTCACTCTCTCTCTCTCTCTCTCTCTCTCTCTCTCTCTCTCTCTCGCTCTCTCTTTTTCTGCATGTTTGGACATGATATGGAAACGGCTGACGCAAGCATAAGATATGGGAAGTAACTCTCTCTCTCTTGCTCTCTCTCTCTCTCTCTCTCTCTCTCTTTCTCTCTTTCTCTCTCTTTTTTTCCCTCTCTCTATCTACATCTTATTATTACTCTCTCTCTCTCTCTCTCGCTCTCTCTTTCTCTGCATGTTTGGACATGATATGGAAACGGCTGACGCAAGCATAAGATATGGGAAGTAACTCTCTCTCGCTCTCTCTCTCTCTCTCTCTCTCTCTCTCTCTCTCTCTCTCTCTCTCTTTGCTCTATTTTTTAGTTGATGATCACACTTATTTTTATTAGTCAGCTTATAGATTTAACCATCTTTTTTTTTTTGATTTAGCCCTCACTTTTTTAAATCCTTTTTTATTTACCTACACACCCACCCACCCTCAGCCCCTCTCCTCGCACACCCAGCACACTCCACCATCCTATCATTGAAATACTCAAAACTATGTTGAAAAAATGCGCACCCCATGCAGCGATGATGACATGGATGATAACGTGCATGGGCATGTATGCAGTATCTACACACGCACACGTACGCACACTTGCCCACACAAATTTTTAAAACTACATATGAAAATACAAGGAAATACTTTGAAAACACTGACCCCATACAGCGATGATGGTGTGGACGCACACCCCGTGCAGTGATGATAACATGGATGATGACATACATGTACATGTATGCAGTGTCTACACACGTACGCACACTTGCATACGCAAATTTTTAAAACTGCACGCCAAAATATAATAAAAACACGTACCCCTGCAACGATGATATCATGTGCGTGCACGTGTGCGTGCATGTATGCAGTGTCTGCACAAACATTTTTAATACTCTGTACGATCAAATTTGAAACACTGCACGCCCAAATTTAAAACAATGCACGCCAAAATACAATGAAATACGCTGAAAACAAAACACGCAACCCCGTGCATCGATGATACCATGGGCGTGCACGTGTGCGTGCATGTATGCAGTGTCTGCACAAACATTTTTAATACTCTGTACGATCAAATTTGAAACACTGCACGCCCAAATTTAAAACAATGCACGCCAAAATACAATGAAATATGCTGAAAACAAAACACCCACCCCGTGCAACGAAGATATCATGTCCGTGCATGTATACAGTGTCTGCACACTTATTTTTTTGGTCGATGTTTGCCAAGGATCTCAGTGACGACATCTATCACATCCGAGTTGAAGGTGATGGTGGTGGTGATTAAGTATTACATTGATCCTAATTTGGTATAGTTATAGAATATGACAACCAAGTCTGTCGCACAAAGACTAAATAAGGAAAAAATGCCAAGGGATGTCTGATAGCACAGTGGTTGGAACACTCGCTACTGTGTCGCACGTTAACCACCGTCCAGGATGATTAGCACTTGGATGGGTGACCACAAAACGTGAAGGACTCAACTATGACTGACTACCTAAAGCAGTGAGGGAGAGAGATGGGCATCACCCTCATTATGCTGGCCCAAGATAAGTGAGATCTCAAGACTATGGGACTATCTTTATTTTTATATACAAGGTGGTCTATAGCTGTATATGCTTTGTGGATAGCACAGTGGTTGGAGCACTCACTACTGTGTCGCAAGTTAAGCACCAGCTAGTGTGATTAACACTTGGATGGGGTGACTAAATACCTGCTCTCTTGAGGGTGGGGAAGGTAAAGCAGCGAGGGAGATAGAGAGGGGCATCACCATCATTACGATGGTCCCAAGATAAGTGTAATCTCTTTAACATCACGCTCCCCTACGTTCACAAGGCTATGAGACTCTCTTTTATCATTATATACAAGACAGCCTATAGCTGTATACGTTTTATTTTGGCTAAATCAACACTAAAACTATGAGAGCAATTAAACTGAAGAAATGGACAGTGAAAAATTGCATTTGTTGACAAATAACTTATTCATTGTTGAGTGTAAACAAAACAGACCCCACACCAAGACCACACGAGATGTAAATGGGTGCAGTGGTCTGCCCGCCCGCGCACGCACGCCCCGCGCACACCCGCGCACGCCCCGCACGCCGGCCCGCTGCCGGCCGCTCGCTGCCGCACACCATTAAATGAACGCCGCAACAAACAAATGCCGCATCATGCACGGGCATGCTTTTTTTTTTTGTGCTAATAAGAGTATTTTGGCATGCAGTTATACAAAACGTGTGTGCAGAGTATTATAACCACACATGCAGAGACGTATACATACACACACACACACACACACACACGCCCACACACACACACACACAAATATACATCTTTAACAATATTTTATGATGAATGTATACACGCACACACGTACACACACACACACACACACACACACACACACACACACACGCATATGTACACACACACATATGTACACACACACACACACACACATGCACGCACCCACACCCCCACACGCACGCGCACATGCATCCATTCATACCACACACGCACCCACACCCCACACACGCACGCACACACACACAACACATATGCAAAGACGCATACATACATGTTTGTTTGGTTATTTTGTTGTTTTTATATCCCGCTCACTGGTGCTGGTTTTTTTTATTTACCCTTTTTATATTTTGTTTTATCCTACCACTCTGCTATACTATTTTTATCAGATCAATGACTTACTTTTTGGACAAGACTCTTTGTTGGTGTATTGGACGCTTTTTGTTGGTTGGTTACTAGGGCTTTTTATGATGCTATTATTTAACAATATAGGCATTTTATATGTATGTGTTTTGTTGATAATTTATAATGATGTTTGTATTTTATTTTGTTTTTATAATCAGGGGTTTGATTAGTTGGGATAAAGCCTTAATCATATCTTGCGTAAAGTGTCTTTATTATAAAGTGGCTGGTCGATAAAAGACATTTAAGTTTTTTTATTAAGGTTGTTTTAGCAGATCGTTTTATGTAGATTGGGGGTTGCCCGGGCTTGATTTAACTCAAAAGAGTCTGCTAGACCTAAATCAACAATCAATCAATGTCTGGGACATGTATTATTATTTGTAGACGGACATTTAGGATATGGGTATACATGTTTGATATTGGCTTGCGTGCTATCAGATATGGTTATGCCTATTTTTTTATTTTTTTTTTTACCGGCTGATATTGGCTTGCGTGTTATCAGATATGAGTATGCCTATTTTTTTATTTTTTTTTTTACCGGCTGAGTGCGGCATTTGTTTGTTGCGGCGTTCATTTAATGGTGTGCGGCAGCGAGCGGCCGGCAGCGGGCCGGCGTGCGGGGCGTGCGCGGGTGTGCGCGGGGCGTGCGTGCGCGGGCGGGCAGACCACTGCACCCATTTACATCTCGTGTGGTCTTGGTGTGGGGTCTGTTTTGTTTACACTCAACAATGAATAAGTTATTTGTCAACAAATGCAATTTTTCACTGTCCATTTCTTCAGTTTAATTGCTCTCATAGTTTTAGTGTTGATTTAGCCAAAATAAAACGTATACAGCTATAGGCTGTCTTGTATATAATGATAAAAGAGAGTCTCATAGCCTTGTGAACGTAGGGGAGCGTGATGTTAAAGAGATTACACTTATCTTGGGACCATCGTAATGATGGTGATGCCCCTCTCTATCTCCCTCGCTGCTTTACCTTCCCCACCCTCAAGAGAGCAGGTATTTAGTCACCCCATCCAAGTGTTAATCACACTAGCTGGTGCTTAACTTGCGACACAGTAGTGAGTGCTCCAACCACTGTGCTATCCACAAAGCATATACAGCTATAGACCACCTTGTATATAAAAATAAAGATAGTCCCATAGTCTTGAGATCTCACTTATCTTGGGCCAGCATAATGAGGGTGATGCCCATCTCTCTCCCTCACTGCTTTAGGTAGTCAGTCATAGTTGAGTCCTTCACGTTTTGTGGTCACCCATCCAAGTGCTAATCATCCTGGACGGTGGTTAACGTGCGACACAGTAGCGAGTGTTCCAACCACTGTGCTATCAGACATCCCTTGGCATTTTTTCCTTATTTAGTCTTTGTGCGACAGACTTGGTTGTCATATTCTATAACTATACCAAATTAGGATCAATGTAATACTTAATCACCACCACCATCACCTTCAACTCGGATGTGATAGATGTCGTCACTGAGATCCTTGGCAAACATCGACCAAAAAAATAAGTGTGCAGACACTGTATACATGCACGGACATGATATCTTCGTTGCACGGGGTGGGTGTTTTGTTTTCAGCATATTTCATTGTATTTTGGCGTGCATTGTTTTAAATTTGGGCGTGCAGTGTTTCAAATTTGATCGTACAGAGTATTAAAAATGTTTGTGCAGACACTGCATACATGCACGCACACGTGCACGCCCATGGTATCATCGATGCACGGGGTTGCGTGTTTTGTTTTCAGCGTATTTCATTGTATTTTGGCGTGCATTGTTTTAAATTTGGGCGTGCAGTGTTTCAAATTTGATCGTACAGAGTATTAAAAATGTTTGTGCAGACACTGCATACATGCACGCACACGTGCACGCACATGATATCATCGTTGCAGGGGTACGTGTTTTTATTATATTTTGGCGTGCAGTTTTAAAAATTTGCGTATGCAAGTGTGCGTACGTGTGTAGACACTGCATACATGTACATGTATGTCATCATCCATGTTATCATCACTGCACGGGGTGTGCGTCCACACCATCATCGCTGTATGGGGTCAGTGTTTTCAAAGTATTTCCTTGTATTTTCATATGTAGTTTTAAAAATTTGTGTGGGCAAGTGTGCGTACGTGTGCGTGTGTAGATACTGCATACATGCCCATGCACGTTATCATCCATGTCATCATCGCTGCATGGGGTGCGCATTTTTTCAACATAGTTTTGAGTATTTCAATGATAGGATGGTGGAGTGTGCTGGGTGTGCGAGGAGAGGGGCTGAGGGTGGGTGGGTGTGTAGGTAAATAAAAAAGGATTTAAAAAAGTGAGGGCTAAATCAAAAAAAAAAAGATGGTTAAATCTATAAGCTGACTAATAAAAATAAGTGTGATCATCAACTAAAAAAATAGAGCAAAGAGAGAGAGAGAGAGAGAGAGAGAGAGAGAGAGAGAGAGAGAGAGAGAGAGCGAGAGAGAGTTACTTCCCATATCTTATGCTTGCGTCAGCCGTTTCCATATCATGTCCAAACATGCAGAGAAAGAGAGAGCGAGAGAGAGAGAGAGAGAGAGTAATAATAAGATGTAGATAGAGAGAGGGAAAAAAAGAGAGAGAAAGAGAGAGAGAGAGAGAGAGAGAGAGAGCGAGAGAGAGAGAGAGTTACTTCCCATATCTTATGCTTGCGTCAGCCGTTTCCATATCATGTCCAAACATGCAGAAAAAGAGAGAGCGAGAGAGAGAGAGAGAGAGAGAGAGAGAGAGTGAGAGAGAGAGAAAGAGAGAGAGAGAGCGAGAGAGAGAAAGAGAGAAAAAGAGAGAGAGAGAGCGAGAGAGAGAGAGAGTTACTTCCCATATCTTATGCTTGCGTCAGCCGTTTCCATATCATGTCCAAACATGCCTTTAAGAAAAAAATGGGCCAGCTTGGTGTGGTGCTTTGTGGTACTGTTATTGTGATTGATAAAAAAACACCTTTTTGGTAAAGTTTAACTATAATTTCTGTGATCACTTGTATTTTAAGTGCTTTAAACGTTGTAAATATTGTAAGATATAACTTTGGTGCATGAAAAAAAATATAAAAAACGCAATGATTGATTAATTGTAAAAGATATTATTAGTGATTTTAAATGTGTGGCATTTTAAGGTTTCAGTACTAGATTTCGTTGACTGTAAAGCTCCCAACAACTTATGCAAACAGCATCAATTTTAATGCATTAGCTTGTTCAAATATCTTCTACAAAAGTTAAGATTATTGTTAGAGGATTTTTCATGGATATTTTACAAGTTTGGCAGAGGACAGACATATAAGTTCTGGTAAGATCATTTATTGCATGCGTTCACGTACAGCTCACACTGTGTTTTTGTATCATTGAGTATTGGTTTGTTTTCATTTTAAATTGCACGACTTTTTCTCTCCTCGCTTTCCTGCTTACACATTATTCTATTAGTATACATAGATGATTGTATATTTTAATAGCAATTGTATACATTTATATGCAGAGAGAAAGAGAGCGTGAGAGAGATAGATAGATGAGATAGAGAGGAGAGATAGAAAGAGAGAGAGAGAGAAAGAGAGAGAGAGAAAAAAAGAGAGAGAGAGAGAGAGAGAGCGAGAGAGAGAGACTCAAATCAATAAAATAAATCAAATACTTTAAAATATTTGCGCGATTCGCCTCATATAAATTCAATATCTCAAAAACCACTACATCGATTCTGCTCCTGTTTACCACTTTTTATCATGCGTCATCGATAGACTTTGTCTCACCCCTTCCCCCTGCTGGCTAATCACCCCCCTCGGGATATCTCGCCATACTTACCAAGGCGCTGGTCAATTGATACATGATCTAAATCAAAATTGTCAAGACGCACGCTTGCAGCCTTTGGGTGCTTGGTCTAATGTACAGACAACTGAGTCATTACATATCCATCAATGGTCATTAACTATTCTTGGGTGTGTTTGTATAACAAAATATAGACACACAGAGAGAGCGAGAAAAAGAGAGAGGGTGTGAGAGAGATAGAGGACAGACACATAAGTTCTGGTAAGATCATTTATTGCATGCGTTCACATACAGCTCACACTGTGTTTTGGTATCATTGAGTATTGGTTTTTGTTTTCATTTTAAATTGCACAACTTTCTCTCTCCTTGCTTTCCTGCTTACACATTATTCTATTAGTATACATAGATAAATGTATATTTTAATAACAATTGTATACATTTATATGCTGAGAAAGAGAGAGAGAGAGAGAGAGAGAGAGAGAGAGGGAGAGAGAGAGAGAAACGGAGAGAAAGAGAGCGAGAGAGAGAGATAAATAAGAAAATAAATCAAATACTTTAAAATATTTGCGCGATTCGCCTCATATAAATTCAATATCTCAAAAACCACTACATCGATTCTGCTCCTGTTTACCACTTTTTATCATGCGTCATCGATAGACTTTGTCTCACCCCTTCCCCCTGCTGGCTAATCACCCCCCCCCCTCGGGATATCTCGCCATACTTACCAAGGCGCTGGTCAATTGATACATGATCTAAATCAAAATTGTCAAGACGCACGCTTGCAGCCTTTGGGTGCTTGGTCTAATGTACAGACAACTGAGTCATTACATATCCATCAATGGTCATTAACTATTCTTGGGTGTGTTTGTATAACAAAATATAGACACACAGAGAGAGCGAGAAAAAGAGAGAGGGTGTGAGAGAGATAGAGGACAGACACATAAGTTCTGGTAAGATCATTTATTGCATGCGTTCACATACAGCTCACACTGTGTTTTGGTATCATTGAGTATTGGTTTTTGTTTTCATTTTAAATTGCACAACTTTCTCTCTCCTTGCTTTCCTGCTTACACATTATTCTATTAGTATACATAGATAAATGTATATTTTAATAACAATTGTATACATTTATATGCTGAGAAAGAGAGAGAGAGAGAGAGAGAGAGAGAGAGAGGGAGAGAGAGAGAGAAACGGAGAGAAAGAGAGCGAGAGAGAGAGATAAATAAGAAAATAAATCAAATACTTTAAAATATTTGCGCGATTCGCCTCATATAAATTCAATATCTCAAAAACCACTACATCGATTCTGCTCCTGTTTACCACTTTTTATCATGCGTCATCGATAGACTTTGTCTCACCCCTTCCCCCTGCTGGCTAATCACCCCCCCCCCCTCGGGATATCTCGCCATACTTACCAAGGCGCTGGTCAATTGATACATGATCTAAATCAAAATTGTCAAGACGCACGCTTGCAGCCTTTGGGTGCTTGGTCTAATGTACAGACAACTGAGTCATTACATATCCATCAATGGTCATTAACTATTCTTGGGTGTGTTTGTATAACAAAATATAGACACACAGAGAGAGCGACAAAAAGAGAGAGGGTGTGAGAGAGATAGAGGACAGACACATAAGTTCTGGTAAGATCATTTATTGCATGCGTTCACATACAGCTCACACTGTGTTTTGGTATCATTGAGTATTGGTTTTTGTTTTCATTTTAAATTGCACAACTTTCTCTCTCCTTGCTTTCCTGCTTACACATTATTCTATTAGTATACATAGATAAATGTATATTTTAATAACAATTGTATACATTTATATGCTGAGAAAGAGAGAGAGAGAGAGAGAGAGAGAGGGAGAGAGAGAGAGAAAAGGAGAGAGAGAGAGCGAGAGAGAGAGATAAATAAGAAAAAGAGGAGAAAGATGATCTAGCTCAAAACCACCAAGACGCATACTTGCAGCCTTTTGGGTGCATGGTCTGACGCCCTAGACAACTGGGCACTAACCATGTAATACTTTATCAGGCGTTGGCTAATATATTATCTAACTCAAAAACCATCGAGACGTACACTTGCAGCCTTTTGTTAACCACCACCAAGAAGCGCACTTGTAGCCTTTGGGTATATGATCTGACGCCCAGACAATTGAGCACTATCCACACAGTATTTACTCTTTAAAAAGTGATAGCTAAATCTATAAGCCGACTAATAAACAAGTGTGATCATGTGTGTGACTTGTTAAACATGTTGGCGGGCGTCATCAGGGGTGGCATATATGTTTAGACTTTTTTTTTTCAGGCGTGCTGACAGCATTTGATTAGTATTCAGTTATCTATGTTTGTAAAGATTTGTCTATATATTCAACCACGCCACACAACAGATTGTAGTTAGATATTCAATATCCCCTCCAAAAGTGACATTTTTTGATATTGTGTGTGCAGAGATCGATAAAAAATGAGAGAGAGAGAGAGAGAGAGAGAGAGAGAGCGAGAGAGAGAGAGAGAGAGAGAGAGAGAGCGAGAGAGAGAGAGAGAGAGAGTGAGAGAGAGAAAGAGAGAGAGAGAAAGAAAAAAGAGAGAGATTTTGATATTTATAAATGGTACTAAAATTTTGCTGGCTCCCGTCTTCTTTTGATCCGCCCTTTCGTTAATCCTAACTATGTCTTCGGGGTATATATAATACATCATTTTAACATTTATGAGTGGTGCTAAAGTTTATTACCGATCATTAAATTAGCGTGTCTAGGTATAACTATTAATGTATACAAACACAAAAAGATGCGCACTTGCTGTCTTTGGGGTGCTTGATCTAACGCCCAGACCACTGAGTCATCATATATTCTTATGTGGCTCTGTATAAACATGATCCTAAAAACCATAAGACGCGCACTTGCTGCCTTTAGATGTTTGATCTCACGCTCATACCACTGAGTCATTCTATATTCATCAAGATGCACACTTGCTGTCTTTGAGTGAGACGCGCACTTGCTGCCTTTGGATGTTTGATCTAACGCCCATTCTCTATTCGCCGAGATGCGCACTTGCTGTCTTTGGGTGCTTGGTCTAAATTTAAAAAAAATGATAAATACAACAAAAAGACGCGCACTTACTGCCTTTAGATGTTTTGATCTCACGCTCATACCACTGAGTCATTCTATATTCATCAAGATGCACACTTGCTGTCTTTGGGTGAGACGCGCACTTGCTGTCTTTGGATGCTTGATCTCACGCCCAGACCACTGAGTCATTCTATATTCAGCAAGATGCGCACTTGCTGTCTTTGGGGTGCTTGATCTCACGCACAGACCACTGAGTCATTCTATATTCATCAAGATGCGCACTTGCTGTCTTTGGGGTGCTTGATCTAACGCACAGACCAATGAGTCATATATCCATTCACCGAGATGCGCACTTGCGATCGCACTATCAATAAAATTATATCCCCCCGGGCCATACGTCATCCATCACTTTTGACAGGGCACAAGACCCTCACGTTGGGGGGCATCATGACCTAAGAGTACATGTGCACCTATGACGTCATCCCCCTGTCACGTGACCCACTTTTTAGGTGCAGGTGCACGGTTGCCCATAAACAGAGTACTCTACTACTAGAATGTTATTGTGTGGTTTGCTGAATTATGTAGATCATCTCTCAAACGTATTGTAATAGTGCAACAAGTAAATAAATCCCTAAATATTAGTAAAATAAATAGATGAATGAATGAATGAATTTTTTTTATGTCACTGTGTGTCAGCGATGATTCTCGCGCTCGGTTTTGTTCCATTCATTTATTTGTAATCGTTCATTAGCAGCGAGACTTTGTGTCTAAAGGGACAAATAAATGTTGGACAGATTGGTTGTTTGTGTTGTGGAACGTTTAAGATTTATTTATCAGAATGACCCACATCCGTTTATATCAATTTTATTATTCTTTTAAAAATTTTAAATAGTAAACAAAGTCCAAGGCCAATCCCTCAACATAGTGCATAGCTTCAAATATTTGGGAGCCATTGTGTCAGACAATGGGTCCCGACAGGAAGTCCTCTCCAGGATCGCACAAACAACTGCTGCCCTGACAAGGTTGAAGCCCATTTGGAAAGACAGTACCATCAGTCTACATTCCAAAGTAAGACTGCTGCGCTCCCTTGTCATCTCCTTCTTCCTATATGCTTGCGAAGCGTGGACCCTCACAGCAGATCTACAACGAAGAATACAAAGCATGGGGATGAGGTGCTACAGAAGACTTCTGGGCATTTCCTATACCCAACACATCCCTAACGACGAAGTCCGACAGACCATCACACAAGCCATTGTACAACACGATGACCTGCTCACAGTGGTGAAGAAACGGAAACTCCGATGGTATGGCCACGTCACCAGATCATCAGGCCTTGCAAAGACCATTCTGCAAGGCACAGTGCAAGGAGGTAGAAGAAGAGGGAGACCGAAAAAGAGGTGGGAGGACAACATTCGAGAATGGACTGGTTTGACACTGAGCGAAGCCATCAGGGCTGCTGAGGACATAGAAAGATGGAGTATGCTGGTTAAACGATCATCTGTGGTGCCCCTACGACCTCCGGGTTACGGAACAGGATAGGATAGGATAGGATAATCAGGTCTTGCTTTGCCTCTTTGAGAAAGCATATAGAGAGAGACCTATAACTGCTGACGACCAAACTCCTGAGGCAAGACACCACTGTTCGTTTGTACACACACGTATTGTACCGCAAGCTGAAGAGAATTTCTTCATACTGAGACTTCATACAGAGAACTTTAAAAAAATCTTGTTTACTCAGTCTGCCATCTGCGACATTCTAGATTTTAGAGCGCCAGTTTCCAGGTAAACAAACCAAAGCATTTCTCGTTATTTGTGAACCTCGCTATACCCCAGTGCCTTAGTTAATCATACAGACAATGCACATACATAGGCCAATATATCAGTTTCATAATGTTATGTTTAACAGAATACAGCCTTTGCCACCCAAACCCATGTCAACAAAATGGAACATGCCAGCCTGTTGTGACCTCCAGCTCACACATCTGTATTTGTCCACCTGGATACAATGGAACCAACTGTACCAACGGTAAGCTTGAAAAATTTTATGAATATGGACATTCTTGAAATCTTAATTACAGGATATTTGATTGGAAGTTACTAAACAACTAGAAATGGCAGAAATGTGTTTCGTTATTGAGGGATTCCACCACAAAAACTGACTTAAATAAATAAATACATTTGAGAGATTGTCGTTCTTCATACTTGAATTGTATGGACTGCTTTGAGTGCAGCTGACATGTTGCTTGGTTCTTTCTTCATTGCATTGAATATGGTCATAATTTTGACACAGGCATTTTATATTACTCTTGTTAGATAAATCTTCGGTCACTTGGCCACTTGTGGTACTGTACCTTTCCATTACCACCACCCGCACCTCCCATCTTATTGAATATTTTCCTCCCTATACAAAATATTTGTAACTAAGATTTTCTTGTTATTGAATACACAACGACCTTCATCTGCATCATCAACATATTTAGCCCTCCAAGAGTTAAGTCTTTATTTTATATAATAATAATAATAATAATAATAATAATAATAATAATAATAATAATAATAATAATAATAATAATAATAATAATAATGATATTTATATAGTGCTTTTTCCCAATGAACAATATCAGTTCAAAGCGCATTACTCACGCATTCATTCTGAACATCCGGCTTCATACAAAATAAAATCAGACATTTGGTAACGAATAAGAGACGAGGGAGGGAGGAAGGAGGGGAGAGCTAAGGATGGGTGATGGGGTGGGTGGTGACGGTGGTCTGAATATAAAAAAGGAGGAATGACGACGATGATGATGGGAGGCAAGATCTGAAACATTTAAGAAAGAGGTGAGTTTTCAAGTTGGATTTAAAATAAGCTATGTTTGTAGAGCTGCGAAGAGAGAGGGGAAGAGAGTTCCATTAAAGGCCAAGTACTGAGAAAGATCAACGGTCAGCAGAGGAGAGTTTGTAGCGGGGTATGTGAAGCATGAGGGTGTCAGAGGAATGAATGAATGAATGAATGAATAATTTATAAAGCGCGTAAATATCTCCACGCCGACGGGCATGATCGCAGCGTTGGTGGGAGGGAGGTGGATAAACACACACACACACACATACACACACACACACACAGACAAAAAAAACAGTGGCGGGAAGGGTGCATAGATCATAACTTAACATTTTAACTTCTTCACTATCGCTCAACACCTTCTAGCAGGCAGACCAGTCAATTAACATTTATGCAATACTTTCACGCAGTGATTTATGAAATTGTGATGAGATCAGATAATTATACATCCAGATTAGCAAGAAGAGAAGAAATGTGTTTTCAAGTTTCTGCGAAATGCATCGACAGAGTCTGCTCTCTTTATGCCTTCTGGAAGAGCATTCCACCAGACCGGTGCAGTGTATCTGAAAGACCTCTGGCCATACCTCTTAGTCCTACACTGCTTGTGCCCAGGAACAACAAATAAAGACTTGGAAGCTGAGCGGAGGCTGCGAGATGGTTCGTACACATTCAGAAGTTCGAACAGGTATTCAGGAGTGTGCTCTTTAACTGCGCGATAGGCAACTGAAAGCAGTTTGTGTTTAATGCGTTTGTGGACAGGAAGCCAATGGAGTTGCTCAAGAATGGGCGTGATATGGACTGATTTACGACTTTTTGTGACCCATCGAGCTGCAGAATTCTGCAGGAAGGATGAAGATTTCTAGAAGGCTTATAGAATTGAATGTTCTGGGTGAGGTAAGAAGGGGCTAAGCCATGGACGCATTTGTGACAAAAAAATAGCGATGTTGTAGCTAATTCTATGAGACACTGGAAGCCAGTGGAGTGAATGTAGAATGGGAGTAATATGATCAGATTTTTTCCTTTTGAGAATCAGACGTGCAGCTGAGTTCTGAACACGTTGGAGCAGATAAACAGGAGAAGAAGGAAGTCCAGCCAGGAGAGAGTTACAGTAGTCTAAGCGTGACAAAACAAGAGAGGAAATGAGTTTGACAGTAGCGTCAGTGGTCAGATGTTTGCGGACAAGGCCTATTCTACGGAGATGAAAGTTTCATGTTTGACAGGTTTTGCGTAAGAATTATGACATGGGGAGGGTGTTGTCAAGAACGACACCAATGTTTTTGACAGAAGATTACATAGGAAGAGTGGTCTGGCCAAGAGTGACAGTGTCTACAGAGGAAGAAGACAGGTTGTGTTTGGTACCTGTGAGCATGACTTCAGTTTTGTTTGCATTGAGTTGGAGCTTGTTGACTGTCATCCAGTTAGAAATGTCTTCAAAGTATTCAGAAGTTTTGGTTAGAATTGATGGAAGGTTTTGAGGAGTGTGACTGTTTTAAAGCTGTGTATCATCTGCGTAGAAATGGTGGAAAGTGTCGTAGTTTTGGATGATGTGAGACAGAGGAGATGTGTAAAGGGTGAAAAGAACAGGCCCTAGAACTGACTCCTGAGGAACACCGAAGACAAGTCTGGACGGCTCAGAGAGGTGGTTGTTGATGCAGAAAGATTGAAAGCGATCAGTTAGGTAAGAGCGGAACCAGCTGAGGGCGCTGTCTTTTATTCCAAAAGAGTTCTGGAAACGCTGAAGGAGGGTGGAGTGATCGATTGTGTCAAAAGTGGCTGAGAGATCGAGAAGGGTCAACAAAGAGATTTTACCAGAGTCAGTGGCAGAGAGGAGGTCATTCACGATGTGAAGAAGAGCTGATTCAGTGGAGTGGTCAGGACGATAGGCAGACTGGAATGGGCAGAACAAGTTGTTGGAAGACAGATGATGGTTAAGCTGTTTCAGGACAACCTTCTCAAGAAGTTTGGATAGGAAAGGAAGGTTAGGGACAGGGCGGTAGTTTTTCAAATCTTCTGGGTCGAGGTTTGATTTTTTTCAGTAGTGGCCGCACGATGGCTGACTTAAAACAGGCGGGAACAGAACCGGATTGCAAAGAGGAATTGACTATGTTCGTGATGGCAGGAAGGAGGTCGGTGATACAGTCTTTGAAAAGGGAGGTAGGGATGGGATCAAGCTCGCACGTGTTAAACGACATGGTCCTGAGGATCTCAGCAACCTCGGGCTCAGAGACAGATTGAAAAAAGAGAAATGGTGTAAATATGTAAACAGTTCTGGCATTATATCGTGAATAGGAAACACAACTTAAAAATAACAATTCCACTATATTAACAGTATTTATAACAAGAAGTATACATCGATAGAAAGACTATACAATATGCTTATGAAATGTAATGTCTGAATTCATGTGACCAGTGTATACAATGTCAAGCGTATTATGTAGTCATTATGACTGTGCATGCTATTTTCAGACATCAATGAATGCAACACACAACCTGCTCCCTGTGCTCCTGGGAACTGTAGCAACACACATGGTTCATACAACTGTCAGTGTCCTCAAGGATACTCTGGATCAGGATCATGTCAAGGTTAGTTTAAAACATTTGCTGAGGAAGACCTTCATTACACCTCCATCCTCCATTGCCATCACCCCCACTCCCTGCCCTCCCCCTCATCCACCTTCCCCCACCCTAAATCCATCTGAAACTTTATTGACATTTTAACTAAGCGTTAATTTTCCTTCGGTAGTGTCAGGAAGGATGGGAAAGGGGGAGGTTTTAAAAAAAATTAAATCAACGTTAAAACATATTAAAACAAAAGCAAACTTTAACCATAGTTTTGATTTAGGCTCAAGGCATCTGTACACTGTTAATTACGTATGAATTGTAAAAGAAATTGATACAATTAAAATAAAATAAAATAAATATTACTTCACGATGATTACATCACTTGATGTGCATAAGTTGGGTTTTACCTTAAAGTCTAAGTACATACCAAACTTGAACCAAATCCCTCCAGTAGTTTGGGAGAAAATAAGATTACACAAAAGTACAAATTATGACGAAACCATGATGACGTCACCCGATATGCATACTTAGTGTCATCTGGTAGGGTTTTAGATACAGACCAAACCGGGGCTGGTTATGTTATACCTGCTTTAAAAATTAGTGAATCCTTGTATTTAGGTAAAGATCGTTCAATTTATACTGCAGAACTTACCGCAATTCTTATGGCATTAAATAAAATCTTAAGTCACAAAAGACCTTTTTTAATATCTTATTATGTGTAGACTCCAATCTGTTCTTCAGAGTCTGGACTCTAATATTTATAAAAGCAGAGGTGATATTATATATGAAATAAAATATCTTATACGTTGCTTAATTATCAATGGCACAAATGTTCATTTTTGTTGGATACCATCTCATTGTGGTTTAGATAATAATGATTGGGCAGACAGGAAAGCAAAAGAAGGGGCGAAAAATCAACACGTTAGCCATATTGACATCCCCTTATCAACAAAAGAAATTTATAGTTTAATAGAAAAGAAAATAAAAAATAATTTTCCTTTAAAAATAATATATAGTGATAATTCACAGTATCCTCGAACAATAACCTCTTTAGCACATCGTCTTGCTTTAAATTCTTGGAGGACAAAATATTGCAAGGATATTGTTTGCGTTTGCAATGAAAATTTAACTATAAATCATATCATTCATGACTGCAGAGTAATAACACAATATATTCCACAGAACATTCATAATGTTCAAAATAAAAATAGTAAATATTGGATAACCATCGCTAAATCTATCATTTATAGTCCTGTAGGACATTTGTTATATAAATCGCAAGTTTATTCTGATTACTTCGTAAATGACAATCTCACAAAATTGACTTTTCTGTACATGAACATTTCGCAAGTTTGACATGTTCCATAGTAATTTTATTTTATTTTATTTATTTTTATTTTTTTAAGAGTTTTAAAATATTGTTTGAATACTTAATTTTTTTTAAATTTTATTTCATGTTATGTTACTGTACCATTTTGTTTAAATGTTATTTCCTTTCCCCCATCCATGTAGCACATATCCTTGTCCCCCACCTTCCTTTTATTTTCTTGTCTAAAATCACTTCGGTGAATAGACGTTAAATGAAATAAAAAAACAAAACAAACAAAAATGCAGGGATAGGTGTAGAATAGATCTAAGTGGCAGTAGCAAAAGTATTGAATTGTAAAAAAAAAGAAAGAAAGAAAGTGGAATCAACGCTTCTGCTATTATATTTACAAAATCGACGTTAACTTGCGAATTTTCCGTTTATTTAATCTGATGGCAATCCCGCCAATGCAGATATTATGATGGATCCCGCTTCTCCTGAGCCGTTATCGTTGCAGTTTCGTATATTAATACTGTTGTGAACATGTAAAAAATAGAATGATCTAAAGCTGTTGCCTCAATTTAAATCGCAAAACAGCGTAAAATCCCGATTTTCCAATTTTCTTTATCACTGCACACAACCTCACAGTAATACGACTTTTATCTGCGAGCCCACTAAAAAATAAAATTTCAGTCTCTAAACAATGAATTGTTTACGTAAATAATGTATTATTTATCAACATTTTCTAAATATTAAATTATTTAGCAATATAAGTAAACACATCATTATTTAGAAATATTTGTAAATAATACATTATTTCACACAATATGCTAAATATTACATTATATATGTAAACAATTCCTTATTTAGCAACACTGTCTTATTTGCCTATATCATGACGGATTTACCTAAACAATATACAATATATTGGTTAGGTAAATAATGAATTATTTACCGATTATATATATATATATATATATATATATATATATATATATATATATATATATATATATATATATATATATATATATATATATATATATATATATATATATGTCACCGCCACGACTCCCCCTGGGCAGACGCCACAAACAGACACCTTCCACACGCAGACAACCCAGAAAGAATGGCGATTACCCGCAGACGGAAGTGATGAAAAACACGACAAGTATATATACAACTTTCAAGCTATTTATTCATTCATACCACACACTCATACACATACAACATTTACACATGAAACGAGAAAAATGGTGATGGAACAATCAATGGGTCGATGAACAATGAAATGGAATGTCAGATGAACGAGGGTTGCTAATCAACCACGTCTAAGTATCGACTGTGCACTGCAAATGTCCGAACACAGGGGGGGGGGTCGAGTATCAAGAGGGGGACAACAAGGAAAAAGCCGACCTGATAGTAGGGCGTCCCCGTTGATGTCTCCGTGAAAGTATCTGCCCCTCCTCGTTGCTGTCACCGGACTGTCGCTATGGAATCCAGGCGTAGTGGTGTCGCCACTCCCTCCCGCCGCTGACGATGATGATGATGATGACGCTGTAGTTGCGGCAGCCCTGCCACCGTCGACGCCTCCCAGCCTGACTCCTCCAGTCGGCTAACACTGTGACGTCGAGGCCAGGTTCCGTACACAGACGTCACAACCACCGCGGGAAAGGTGGGGTTGTGGAACAATGAAGATGTACACAAACGCGGACGTGGACGAACGGGTGGTGATGATGATGCTGGGTCCACACGACCAAATGTTGTCGTCGTTGTCGCGCGACGCTGGTCAACGTTGATCCGCGTTACCCAGTGACGAACTGATGAATACGACGAACTTTCGAACCTGCAACATGCTTGTCGTATTGTTAAAGTCATGTCCACCCGATTCTGTCCCCCTCCCTCCTCACACTCTCCCCCCCTACTACACTAACTAATTCCTGTATCTTGAGGAAGCGCCACTGCTGTCCACTTCACTTCCCTTGACTACTATTACTGTCACTTGTAATCAAACCCATAATTCAAAAACTAAATGACATTATGAATGCATGAAATGAACAATGCTGCAAATGAATACATGTAATCATCAACACATTATCCATCTCAAGCAACCGCAACCTCGACAACAGCAACCACTTCCATCCTACCTTCATCACACTTCACCCTCATTCTCCCTCCTTCAGTCGCACTCTTCCTTTCGTCTGCCTCTCCCCAGTGCAACCATCCTTCCCCCAGCCTCACGCACAGCTATCGTTCAACACCCCAACAGCCGGCCATCGGTCATTAGCACAGTAAGGAAAGATAACACCATCACACTTACCCACACGGCTCGAATGTAAAAGTACCTGTAGCTAGCCCTTTCCACTGCTTGCCTACACAGTACTCCAAGTAAGGTATTCCAGTGCGTAGTAATTCCCGTTAGTGGACAAAACCTCTACACTAACTTACCACAACACAAAACTTAGTAATTTGCTCTACTCTTCCTTGAGCTTGCTACCACAACGGTAACATTTCCCACTAGGTTTCTTTTAGAACCAGTTATTATTTACGTTAACAACTGTCCCACCCTTACTTCCAGAACAAAATACCCAGAGAAACAAGACCGCACGTCTTCTCTGTTACTCTGCAAAACGTGTTCTGACTACAGTGAACAAATTCCCAAAACTGGCTGGCCGAGCTCTGCTGTTCTAAATCACGCTTTCCACGCATAACCTAACATACGACAGCGCACAGTTACTACCCCAACTCACTAACTCTCCACCCACACTTTCTACCCGGTTTCATCACAGGCTGCCCTGTGACACAATATATATATATATATATAAATATATATATATATATATATATATATATATATATATATATATATATATATATATATATATATATATATATATATATATATATATATATATATATATAAATATATATATATATATATATATATATATATATATATATATATATATATATATATATATATATATATATATATATATATATATATTACTTAGAGAAATCTGACTGTGAACGAATGATCATTTAGAAAATATTCTTCTAAATAAAGGTCATTTAGCTAAAAGTGGTGAAAATAGAAATTTTGCAAAGAGAATAAAATAATAGAGCGAGTGGATATGTCTTGATAAAAATCAATGAAGGCAGAAGACAAAAGAAAAAAGCTTTCGGCAAGGGGAATGCACAAATATTAAAAAAATTCTGTCGACACATCATCTGGACAGAGGTCCGTCCAAGAAAGTTCTGGAAATACAGATATTTATGTATCCATTATAGTACCGAATTAATGTAGAACGATTGAATATAAACATTTTATTTCAGATGTTGATGAGTGTACGGCCAACACCCACAACTGTGGTAACAATGGTACCTGTCACAACACTGTTGGTTCTTACAACTGTACCTGTCCAGCTGGATTCTCTGGTAACGGGACAACATCATGTCAAGGTAACATAACGGCTCACAGCCTATATTTATTCTACAAGTTTAGTGCTTTTGGTTGACACACAACAGAAATGATACAGACAACTTTTTAATGTCAGTTTTCTTTGAACACCTTTATAGAATTAGTAAAACTTGTTTAGACATTGAAATGATTTTGGAAGGCGCGAATATTGTGGTATTATGATTACAGCTATATTGGATTTCATTATAATTATTTGATTGTTGGAATATTTATTGATGCAGTGTCACTCTGCGTTATTTCATGTTTACTGTAGACATATAACAACAAACAATACTCTATAAAAAGTCACTGCTATATGCATTTTATTTTATACTTTTCCTCAGTGTATACAATATCAAACGTATTAATATTATGTATCCATTATGACTTTAATTTTGAGACTTCAATACATGCAATTCAAGACAAAAGAAGATTTATCATTCTTATATAGGAAGAAAAGTGCAATGAGATAAATAGCAAACGATCAAAATAAGGCATGATTAAAAGGAAATTGAATATTTTTTTGTTTTAGAACCTATATGAACAAACAAAGAAGCTACGATAAACATTTAAGTATATGAAACATCTTGGATGTACAGTAGCTTCATATAACTGTTACTTTTCATGTATACCATTATTTCCAGACATCAACGAGTGCCAACAAACCCCAAACATCTGTACGAGCAGTGTCTGTCATAACACTGAAGGATCCTATATCTGTCAGTGTTCCAAAGGTTATACAGGATCGAACTGCAACCAAGGTATGGTGTAAATCACGAATAATAAAGCTAAAACTTCACACACATACACACACACACACACACACACAAACCCAAACACACATGCTCACACACCCACGCACACACACACACACTGTTGGACACACACGTGCGAGCGAGCTAACAAAGATGATCAATAAATACATAACAATTTTGTTACCAAGAGACATAATAATAATAATAATAATAATAATAATAATAATAATAATAATAATAATAATAATTATTATTATTATTATTATTATTATTATTATTATTATTATTATTAATATTTTCATTAGAGTAATAACTCAATGCGCTTACACACATCAATCGTACGCATCATCACAACATTCGCACTACATCAGGTCCAGCATCATTCAGAAAGTATTATTAATGTTCTTACTATTTATACAGAAAACGCCTTGCGGAACAAGTGCGTTTTTAAGCACCTCTTGAAGTAAACAAGGTATGTACAATGTCTTAAACGCAGGCAGCGCATTCCAAACCTTGGGTGCTTGAAAATTAAAAGATCACTCGCCAATTGTTTTAAGCTGACGTTTGGGTGCTTTCAAAAGTTTTTCATCTGATGAGCGCAAAGAGCGAGTTGTAGTGTAGCTAGTGAGTACCTCAGACAGATATGGTGGAAGTGACTGGTCAAAGTGGCGGAAAAAATAGAATAGCAATTTTGTATTCAATGCGGAACTTAACAGGGAGCCAGTGAAGCTCCTTTAAAAGAGGTGTGACATGATCACGTTTCCGTTTTTTAAGTACAAGCCGAGCAGCACAATTCTGTACACGCTGCAATCGGTCAAATTCATCAATGGGGAGACCAGCTATAACTGAATTACAATAATCAAGTCTAGAATAGTCACAAAAGCGCTGACCAAATGTGTGCATGCATCCTTCGAAATAAACTGCCTCAAGGACGCAAAACGCCGAAGCTCAAGAACGGACAAACGACAGATGTTAGCTTTTAGCTTATTTAGCTTTTTTTTTTTTAAATTCAGACCACCGCCACTACCCACCCCATCACCCATCCTTAGCTCTCTCCTCCTCCCTCCTTACCTCGTCTATTTTGTATGAAGCTGGATGTTTAGAATGAATGCGTGAGTACTGCGCTTTGAACTGATATTTTTCTTTTTTTTTTTTTGAATAAATTTACGTCCCCGGACACATTAAGCGTATAGGGGACGGGTGAAACAAATTGTTCATTGGGAAAAAGCGCTATATAAATATCCTTATTATTATTTATTATTATGGTACTGATGTGGTCATGCATGGACAAAGAACTATCTAGCTTGACACCCAAATAGCGATCAATATTACTAAATAGGATGGTGCTGCCGCCAATGTTTGCAGAATCGCTGCCGACAAGCCTTTAACGGGAAGGTGCGCCAACAGGTATAACCTCAGTCTTGTCAGGGTTAAGCATCAACCTTTTGCTATCCAAGCCTGGACACTGTCAATACATGTTTCTATTTCAGACACAACAGAAGGGAAATTATCAGCCTGACCACTCTTTGACAGTTCTGTATCATCTGCGTTTAAGCATTTGCTGAGGAAGACCTTTAAGACACCTCCATCCTCCATTGCCAACACCGTCACTCCCTTCCCTCCCCCTCATCCACCTTCCCCTACCCTAAATCCATCTGCATCTTTATTGACATTTTAACTAAGCGTTGATTTTCCTTCGATAGTGTCAGGAAGGATGGGAAAGGGGGAGTTAACAAAAATTAAATCAACGTTAAAACAAATTAAAACAAAAGCAAACTTTAACCATAGTTTTGATTTAGGCTCAAGGCATCTGTACACTGTTAATTACGTATGAATTGTAAAAGAAATTGATACAATTAACAAAAAAGAAAATAAATATTTCTTCACGATGATTACATCACTTGATGTGCATAAGTTGGGTTTTACCTTAAAGTCTAAGTACATACCAAACTTGAACCAAATCCCTCCAGTAGTTTGGGAGAAAATAAGATTACACAAAAGTACAAATTATGACGAAACCATGATGACGTCACCCGATATGCATACGTTTGTGTCATGTGGTAGGGTTTCTAATTTCTAATAAAAACCATTAGTTTCAGAGAAAAGTGCGCACAATAAATAACTAAAGGATAATATTACGTCACCAAGATGACGTCACTCGATGTCCATAAGTTTTGACTAAAGCAGATAAACACAAACGAAAGGTCAAGGTCAGTTTTGTGAGGGGGAGTGGGGAGGGTGTTCAGAGTTTTAAGTATCTCCATCAGAAGGAAAAAAGTATGATTTATTTTTGCATTTATTCACCCCCAAAATGCAGAGATAGGTGTAGAATAAGTGGCAGTAGCAAAAGTATTGAATTGTTATTTTTAAAAAATTGGAATCAACGTTTCTGCTATTATATTTACAAGGTCACCGTTAACTTGCGAATTTTACATGTTTATTTACTCTGAAGGCAATTCCGCCAATGCAGAAATTATGATGGATCTCTCTTCTCCTGAGCCGTAACCGTTGCAGTTTCGTATATTAATACTGTTGCGAACATGTTAAAAAATAGAATGAACTAAAGCTGTTGCCTCATTTTAAATCGCAAAACAGCGTAAAATCCCGATTTTCCTATTTTCTTTATCACTGCACACAACCTCACAGTAATACGACTTTTATCTGCGAGTCCACAAAAAAATAAAATCTCAGTCCCTAAACAATGAATTGTTTACGTAAATAATGTATTATTTATCAAATCTTCTAAATAATAAATTATTTAGCAATAATAATTCTAAGTAAACACATCATTATTAGAAACATTTCTAAATAATACATTATTTCACACAATAAGCTAAATATTGTATTATATATGTAAATAATTCCTTATTTAGCAACACTGTCTTATTTGCCTATATCATGACGGATTTACCTAACCAATATACAATATATTGTTCAGGTAAATAATAAATTATTTACCGATTTTATATATATATATATATATATATATATATATATATATATATATATATATATATATATATATATATATATATATATATATTACATTACTTAGAGAAATCTGTCTGTTTGTAAACGATTGATTATTTAGAAAATATTCTTCTAAATAAAGATCATTTAGCTAAAAATTAGCTAAAGGTGAAAATAAAAATTATAGAAAGATAATAAAATAATAGAGCGAGTGGATATGTCTTGATAAAATTCAATGAAGGCAGAAGACAAAAGAAAAAAGCTTTCGTCAAGGGGAATGCACAAATATTTAAAAATTTCTGTCGACACGTCAGCTGGATAGAGGTCCGTCCAAGACAGTTCTGGAAATACAGATATTTATGTATCCATTATATAAGAAATAAATGTAAAACGATGTGAGTATAAACATTTTATTTCAGATGTTAATGAGTGTACGGCCAACACCCACATCTGTGGTAACAATGGTACCTGTCACAACACTTTTGGTTCTTACAACTGTACCTGTCCAGCTGGATTCTCTGGTAACGGGACAACATCATGTCAAGGTAACATAACGGCTCACAGCCTAAATTTATTCTACAAGTTTAGTGCTTTTGGTTGACACGCAGCAGAAATGATACAGACAACTTTTTAATGTCAGTTTTCTTTGAACACCTTTATAGAATTAGTAAAACTTGTTTAGACATTGAAATGATTTTGGAAGGCGCGAATATTGTGGTATTATGATTACAGCTATATTGGATTTCATTATAATTATTTGATTGCTGGAATATTTATTGACGCAGTGTCACTCTGCGTATTTTCATGTTTACTGTAGACATATAGCAACAAAACATACACTAAAGAAAGTCACTGCTATATGCATTTTATTGTATACTTGTTACGTTGAAACGCGAAGAATAGTATGTCTGAAGCACGCACGATAGATCTAATCGTTTTGTTTTGCAAAGTATTCAATAATAGAGTGTAATTATCTTTGATTTGAGTTTGCGTTGTTGTTAGAAGAAGCTTTGTGTAGCGTTGGTAATTTTTGTTAGTCGATATTATTGGAGAATTCTCTAGATTTGCGTGTTTACGGTCGATCGAAGATTCCCGATAAATGTAGATGTGTGAGAACATTCCTGGAATGTGAAGAAAGATGTATGACATAAGACAGTGATGACGAAGTTTGAAGCGATTGGTTAAATTGCGTCATACTCGATCGTTCCAAGGTGTTCTGGAGAAGAGAAAGGCTATATATGTGCCGCACTGTTTCAAAAAAGAGTGATTGTTGATAGTGAGTTGGAAAGTAAAAAGTTGAGAGTGAAAAGGTGATTGTATGCAGTTGTTGATGTGTGCTGAATAAAAGTGGAAAACTTCATACGTCGACTCTGTGACTTGTATGCTGATTGAACGGGTTGCGTGGATAAACGAATCCGAGTTTACATCTATCAGGAGAATTTAAGCATTGGGGCTGAATCAACTACTGATAGAAAAACACCAACATCGAATGAGTGTAACATTTTGGGGGCCAAGCCGGGATCTATGCCATAGCCAAGTGTTCAACTGCTACAACAAGCGAGTCAACGTTACGAGAGGCAGTCATCGAGGACAGTCGCCAACGAGTTGCGTCGAGAGGAGCCAACATACTGGGACTACATCCCCGATAGATTCGGGTTGACTGCAAGGGCGTGTAGTCGCTGAAGAGTTGCTTCGTGAGCGAACAACAGATCGGGACTACGTGGCTGCCGCAAGACTACGTCGAGGGACAGTCTCGGAGCTACATCGCCAGTATTACAGAGAGCGACGAGCGGACGTCGCGTCTACTTCAGCACAGGAGCGTGTACATCAACACCAGCGTGGTGCAGCGTCGCATACGACGAGAACAGCGGGGCCTGCGTCAGCGAAAGCGACTACTGGCAAGTATCTGCGCTACTGCAGAAAGCGTGCTGTTCTAGAACAGTGTAGAAAGGCACATTCAAGAACTTTCCAGAAAAGAACTTTCCAGAAGCATCAAGATGGCTGACTTCTGGCAGAAAGGAATTGAAATGAATCTAAAAGGCAAGCAGCTGACGGTTCTACGTCAAGTCTCAGGAGAGAATACAAGAGAGAGAATTAGAAGAGCGGCGTCAAGAAAGAGAAGAACAGTGTCGCCGTGAAGAAAGAGAGTTCGAAGCGCAGCGTCGCCAAGAAGAAAGAGAGTTCGAGCTGAAGCGTCATGAAGGCGAGCGTCAGTACCAGCTAGAGTTGGCGCGTATCCAAAACAATCAGCATGCGCCACAAGTCATCAACGACCACATGGCTCCAAAATTGCCAGCGTTCGTCGACGGGAAGGACCAGATCGACAGTTATCTGGCGAGATTCGAAAGGTTCGCTGAAAGCTCTAAACGGCAACGTCAAGACTGGGCGATCATACTCAGCGCACTACGACGGGGAAGGCGCTCGACGTCTACACCAGACTGTCGAATACTGACGCCAAAGACTACGACGTTTTGAAAGAGGCCCTGTTGCAGTGCTACAACTTTACAGAGAAGGGCTACCGTAAACGCTTTCGTGAATGCCGGCCTCTGTCAGACGAGACGCCAAAGCAGTTTGTGGAGCGCCTATCGTCATATCTACACAAGTGGGTGGAATTATCAGGCAAAGGGAAGACTTACGAGAGTCTCTATGATCTGATTGTAAGGGAGCAATTGCTCAACGCCTGCCCTAAGGACCTCGCGATCCACTTGGAAATACAAAAGTTGCTGACGCTAAAAGACGTTGCTGAAGCTGCTGAAAGATATCTCATCGCTTATGAGAAGACGCTGGGGCCACCCAACGCGACGAAACATTTTCAGAAGACTGGAAACCATGGGAACCAGATCCAGGGGAGTCAGACGAGCCAGAGACAGACTGACTCCACGCCACCTCCCAGGGAAGGGCATTCAAGAGGCTGTTTCACCTGCAACGCTACAGACCACAGAGCGGCTAATTGTCCTCAAAACAAAAGTAGCGGACAGCGGAGCAATACGGACAATGCAGCGGTGGGCAACCGGCAGAGGCGGTTCTCCAATCAACGGCAAACCAGTAGATCTGACCAGGTGTGCGGCGGGAGCGTCATTTTTCCGAGTGAGACCGAGCGCGCAGCTACTCCTGCGGACGTGCAAGAGTGCATAACCGATGGCCAACTTCTCCTTGCCAACGGGAAATCCATCCCCGTCGTCGCCAGCGCAGCTATGACCGTCCAGAACATGCCTGTTTCCAAGGGACGTGTCGGAAATCATGAAGTGACTGTTCTAAGAGACTCGGGCTGCAGTGGGGTCATCGTCAGAGAAGACCTTATCGCTAAAGAACAGTTCACTGGCGATTTAAAATGGACACTAATGTCCGACAGCAAATGTGTGAAAGCGCCAGTTGCGAAGATTCAAGTCAGCACCCCTTTCTCCCTAGGCGAAGTAGAAGCGGTTTGCCTGAAGAAGCCGCTGTATGATTTGATGATCGGGAATATCGACGGCGCGAGACGACCCGACGACCCCGATCCAGAGTGGAGTCCTGCCTCAAACCTACGCGTCGAAGTTGTGGAGGAGGATCCATTGCCATTTCCCGATGGAGACCTTACAGAGCTGCTACGGGACAATGTGGCTACTCCGGCTCAGCCCTGCCGACCAGAGATCGTCGGGGCTGTTGCAACCAGGGCCCAGGCCAAGAGAGACAAGACGACTACGCCACTGAAGGTCGCCGACAACTCAAAAGCTGCCATCGTGGACAGAGATAAACTGATCCAGCTCCAGGAAGCTGATAGTACTTTAAACAAGTACAGGAACCGCCAAGACCACGTGACCAAAGGCAGTGGCACGGTCTACTTTGAGGTGAAGGCCAAGATCCTGTACAGAATCTTCCAGCACCCGAGGGTCAACGGAGGGAAACCACTACGTCAAGTCTTGGTACCATTACCCTTAAGGCGCCAAGTGATGGAAGTAGCTCACGACTCCATCATGGGAGGTCACCTAGGCATCAAGAAGACGTCAGACAGAATCCAGGCGGTGTTCTACTGGCCAGGACTTCATGCGGACGTCAGCCGTTTCTGCCGATCATGTGACATTTGCCAGAAGACCATACCTCGTGGAAGGGTTACTAAAGTGCCTATGCAGAGGGTGCCCCTGATCGACCGACCTTTCAAGAGGGTGGCCTTAGACTTAATCGGCGAAATAAGACCTTCGAGTGAAGAAGGTCATCGATGGGTACTGACCTTAGTGGACTATACGACTCGGTACCCAGAAGCAGTGCCACTGAAGAAGATTTACACTGAAACTGTAGCAGAGGCGCTGGTGGACATGTTCAGCAGACTTGGAGTACCTGAAGAAATTCTGACAGACCTCGGGGCGCAGTTCGTCTCTGACTGCATGAAGGAGGTCAACAGACTGCTGAGCATCCGGCATTTGACTACGACGCCTTACCATCCGATGTGCAACGGGCTTGTCGAAAAGTTCAATGCTACGCTGAAGTCCACCCTGAAGAAACTGTGCAGCGAGCAGCCCAGACAATGGCATCGCTACATCAACGCCTTACTTTTCGCCTACAGAGAAGTACCGCAGGAGTCCACCGACTTTTCTCCGTTCGAGCTGCTATACGGAAGAACCATCCGAGGGCCGATGCACATCCTGAAAGAACTGTGGACGAAGGAAGTGGACACCCCAGAAGAACAGTTACCAGTACGTGTTTGAGCTACGGGAGAAGCTGGAGCAGACTCTCGAGATAGCCAGAGAAAACCTGAAGAAATCCCAGGACTGTGGAAAGCACTACTATGATCGTAGGGCTGTGAACAGGAAGTTCAAACCTGGCAACAAAGTGCTGGTGCTGCTACCGACCGATCATAATAAGTTGCTGATGCAATGGAAAGGCCCGTACGAAGTGGAGACCGTGGTGGGAATCAACGACTACAAGGTGAAGGTCGGCCAGCATTCCAAGATATACCACGCCAACCTCCTTAAGCTGTACGTGGAAAGGCCATCAGAGACTGTACACGCAGCAACAGCAGCTGAGATCGACGGCAGCTTTGAAAGCGAGGAACTGTTGGAACTGGGAGACTTCCATAGCAAAGAAGGCATCAATGATGTTAAGCTAGGACCACGCTTGACGGAAGGTCAAAAGATGGAGCTCAAGGACCTGTTGGGTGAGTTTCCCCATAGCTTCAGCGATGTCCCAGGCTCTACGACGTTGGTCGATCATGAAGTCCACCTCACTTCAAATATTCCCGCTCGATCAAAACCCTTCCCGATCCCTTTCAAGGCACGTGAATCCTTGAAGGAAGAGCATCTGCAGACCTTGAGGGAGCTGTTTCACCGTCTCACAGAAGCCAACTTGACCGTGAGACCCAGCAAGTGCCTTCTGGGAGCTGACAACGTCGACTTCATCGGACGTTCGATGGAAGAGGGAGACAACGGAGGATGCTCTGACTCCAGGAAAGCCCACGAGATCACTGTTTTTGACCCTGAGCCGATGACAACTGCAACGGACGAGGGCGTTGTTTCCTTGCGGATGAAAGAACATTGACTGTGTGGATGAACTAAGAACATTGGTAATATCTAGACAGACTTGAAGATGAAAAACATTGACTGTGTAGATAAACTGTGAACATTGACAGTATCCAGAAAGACTTGCAGATGAGAAACATTGACTCTGTGTGAATGAACTGTGAACATTGACAGTGTTCAGACAGACTGAAATAAGTTTTAATTCTGTACTTTGCTTGTGCATTACGTTTCAACGTTGTTGAAAGAAATTGGGTAAATTTCTTCCTGAGTGGGGGGGTTATGTTACGTTGAAACGCGAAGGATAGTATGTCTGAAGCGCGCACTATAGATCTAATCGTTTTGTTTTGCAAAGTATTCAATAATAGAGTGTAATTACCTTTGATTTGAGTTTGCGTTGTTGTTAGAAGAAGCTTTGTGTAGCGTTGGTAATTTTTGTTAGTCGATATTATTGGAGAATTCTCTAGATTTGCGTGTTTACGGTCGATCGAAGATTCCCGATAAATGTAGATGTGTGAGAACATTCCTGGAATGTGAAGAAAGATGTATGACGTAAGACAATGATGACGAAGTTTGAAGCGATTGGTTAAATTGCGTCATACTCGATCGTTCCAAGGTGTTCTGGAGAAGAGAAAGGCTATATATGTGCCGCACTGTTTCAAAAAAGAGAGATTGTTGATAGTGAGTTGGAAAGTAAAAAGTTGAGAGTGAAAAGGTGATTGTATGCAGTTGTTGATGTGTGCTGAATAAAAGTGGAAAACTTCATACGTCGACTCTGTGACTTGTATGCTGATTGAACGGGTTGCGTGGATAAACGAATCCGAGTTTACATCTATCAGGAGAATTCAAGCATTGGGGGCTGAATCAACTACTGGTAGAAATACACCAACATCGAATGAGTGTAACAATACTTTTCCTCAGTGTATACAATATCAAACGTATTATGTATCCATTATGAAAAAAGAAGAGTTATCATTCTTATATAGGAAGAAAAGTGCAATGAGATAAATAGCAAACGACCAAAATAAGGCATGATTAAAAGGAAATTGAATACTTTTTTGTTTTAGAAACTATAAGAACAAACAAAGAAGCTACGATACACATTTAAGTATATGAAACATCTTGGATGTACAGTAGCTTCATATAACTCTTTCTTTTCATGTATACTATTATTTCCAGACATCAACGAGTGCCAACAAACCCCAAACATCTGTACGAGCAGTGTCTGTCATAACACTGAAGGATCCTATATCTGTCAGTGTTCCAAAGGTTATACAGGATCGAACTGCAACCAAGGTATGGTGTAAATCACGAATAATAAAAACTAAAACTGCACACATACACACACACACACACACACATACACACACACACACACACACACAAACACACACACACAGACACGCACGCACATACACCCACGCACACACATCACACACACTGTTGGACACACACGTGCGAGCGCGCTAACAAGATTATCAATAAATACTTAACAATTTTGTTACCAAGGCAAGAGACCTAATAATTAATAATAATAATAATAATAATAATAATAATAATAATAATAATAATAATAATAATAATAATAATTATTAATATTATTATTATTATTATTATTATTATTATTATTATTATTATTACAGCACCGTTAGGTAGAACCAGTTCTGGGTAGGCCAAGGCTATGTAGAGGGTCATTTGTGTTGAAAGCTTAAGGAAGTACACAGCTACTTCCTAGCAGAAATCTCTCCACTGATAGACCAGGGAAGCAGTACTTGTTGAATATCCGAATTCAATCAAGTAGCCACAGCCTGACGTTGTCAAACAGGTAAATGAACATACTTCTGTTTCATCGTGATGTATTTATATTATTGTTGAATTATGTTTGTGAAATTTGCTATGCACAGAATGAATTATTAGTCCGACTTTGCGTGACCACGTGGAAGAATCCGACCACGAGGCAAGCATGACCGGTCGACGCCATGTTGTATCCATGACGGACCCACTGTTGTTTAACCTATGTGTATGCTTGCAGACCAGTGGCTGTACCAGAGAATGTTTATAATATTATTTTTTCTCTTTGTGTATAGTTAGCCACGATTTATATTTATATATGTATAGGAACTTAGAGTTGAGATTCCAGTGGACCACGGACTTAGCAGAATGTTCGTCGCTTATGTTTAGAGATGTGGAGCTATCACTGAGGGCTACTTTACCTTCAGTGAGACGCTCTGCACAGACCTATTATACAGGGTTGTGCAGAATTTCGTCTCATATGTTACAGACGAGCAGGCGGTATATTGTGAGCCCAACTCAGCAAAGAACAGAACCTAATCGACGCTTAGAGTTGGCTGCCGAGACATCTACAGCATTGTGCGCAGATAGCCCACCCGTCGAACACAAGCCACGACAACACAGCGTGTCAAGGAATCAACAGCAACACAGCTCGTCGGACACTGAGCTAAGTACACAGCCTTCAGTGCACCAAATTCTGTTTAAACAGGACCACAGTAGTCCACTCGTCAAGATCTGACCATTAGGGCAGAAAGTATTCAGTGCCTGATGAAGAAAAAGTAGCTGCCTAGACTATCAGCAAGTGAACCATTCGCATTGACAATTGAACTTTTAAGTTAGTTTCATACTTTGAAGATCATGTATGGAGTAGAGGAAATAAATGTGTGATTTTTACTGTTATCAAGTGGCTGGACTACATATGATTCATAGCCGTGTTAAAGCTTTTGTGACAGTGATCTTTTACAATTTTTTCTATCTATCTCTGTACCCCAGCCTAAACACAGACTGAGCTAAACAAATAAATGTATTAAGGTAATTCACAGGGTGATTCACTAGCGGTCCCCATAGAATAAGACGAGAGGTTTATAGCAGTCCATTGTGCAGAGCCCACAAACAATAAAACCCCACGTCACAGTTGGTGGACCTTATGCTCGTTATTCTGTAGCTGTGATTGTGTTGTTGCTGGAACAACAAGCAAATCGAAAAACAATTATGTACATGTATGCTCTCTCTCTCTCTCTCTCTCTCTCTCTCTCTCTCTCTCTCTCTCTCTCTCTCTCTCTCTCTCTCTCTCTCTCTCCCTCTCTCCCTCTCTCAAAACAAAATCCATGCTAATTACAACAAGACAGAAAAGACAAAATGTATCAATAAAACTTCTTCCATTAAAAATTGGCAATACAATAATTGCTGAAGTACAGTGTCATAAACTTCTTGGAGTAATTATAAACAATAACTTGTCCTGGGTAAAACATATTTCAAATGTTAGTAAAACTATTACAAAATTAAATGTTCCAATTCTAAGAATTGATCTCTACAAAACTAGTCTAGCTTATCCTGGTTCCATTTTGTGGAATAACTTTTCTGAAGATCTCCGCACTCCAGCATCTAAATTTACATCATTTAGAACACGTCTCCTAAAACACGTTAAAAATTAAATACACATTAATTGTTAGTGTTGTTGATTGAGATTAACAACATTAATTTGATTTCAATTGTTTGATAAGGATTTTATCTAATGATGACTTTGTTTATTTGTTATTGTTCCATTATGTGAATGTTATAACCTTGAGTTGTATTTAATAGTTATTGTTAAAGCCCCAAGGGCAAGATGTAAAAAAGCGCATCCAGCGCTTATTCTTTTACCCTTGCAAAATAAAATTGTTATCTT
Organism: Oncomelania hupensis; assembly: GCA_036898135.1. NCBI lineage: Eukaryota > Metazoa > Mollusca > Gastropoda > Littorinimorpha > Pomatiopsidae > Oncomelania > Oncomelania hupensis. Next base: position 73,905 of record JBAHVR010000280.1, on the reverse strand, counting down.
ATCTCTCTCCCTCTCTCTCTCGTTTTGGGGACGTGCGGTTATGCGTGAATCGTCCAATACTAAAGTACAATAGAAAACTCAATGCAACCTCCGACGTATAATTTCTTTCAGATATAAACGAATGTCAAATGAACCAAACCATCTGTAACAACGGGACGTGTGATAACAACGAAGGATCCTACACCTGTAAGTGTGGTGATGGATTCACCGGATCTCACTGTGAAGGTATAGCATTATTGATCAAAACGAATGTTGCTAATAAAGGTTGAGGGGGAAAGTTTTGTTAATCACTGGAGAATAAAGTAATCTCTTCTTAGAAAACGAGCGTGAATGGTAAAAGTACTTAGAATATAATTCGTATTGGACCCATGCATCTACAAAGGTTGGAAGCTACAGATTTTATGTTGTACTAAAGATCTAGATTGGGAAGTCGAGGGAAACGAAAGAAATACACATTACAGTTTACTTCTTCTGCACAAGAAATTTGACTCCGAAGAAAGCTGAACAATCAGCAGCAGCTGCTTGTAGTACGTGCATGGTTTGAACTCTTCTATGGAAAGTTGACCAAACAAACGACATTTTGATTCGGATCGAACCGATCTGGCGTCTTGTAATAGCAGAGACCGTCGTTGGCAATACTAGCTTGCGTTATATGCCAACAAGCTATAGCTACCAAGGGCATAAGAAGTCAGAGCTATTCCAACCCGTGCTTGAGACCTATCACGGTTTAGCTATCACGTTGCACAACGTGGGGAAGCTAACTATTTTAAGCTTGGGAAACCCCCTCCAATGCGCATGACTAGTCTACAGTCTAGGTGGTTTGACATGTGGAGGAAGTGAGGGCATGTGGCATTTAAATTATATATTTAAATAATGTAATCCTTCTCACCTTATATTATATGGCTGTGACAATAAGGTACATACTGATATAATATCTGACCTAATTTTGCTACTTGCAAAGTCATATATTTATGCATGTACAATAAAGAAAGAAATCCCCTCTCTTGATGCTTTTGACAAGATAGTTAAAACCAGATATGAGATCGAAAGGCTGGTTGCTAATTTAAATATAAAATATCTTCAGTAAACTGACCAATGGTCTGCATACAAAGTGTTGATTGTGCAATTTATATATGTTTATTTATATGCTTGTACTTATTTTTACTTTATTTATTTTTTTTTTAATTGTATTTATTTATTTATTTTTATTTTTTATTTTTTTAATGTGTTTTACTTGTTTATGTATTATGTACTGCGTGTTTGTTTGTATATGCCTTTGCGACGTTTTATGTGTAAAACATAGTATGAAATAATCCCCCTCCCCCCCAAAAAAAAAAACAAAAAAAAGAATAAAGAAATAAAATAAACAAAATAAATAGTGTAATCCTTCTTACATAGCGCTTTTCCAGCATAAGAGCTGCCCAAGACACTGGCTGATACAGGATCTAACTCCAGCAGTGAGGCAAAAGTAATTGTGTATATATATATATATATATATATATATATATATATATATATATATATAGAGAGAGAGAGAGAGAGAGAGAGAGAGAGAGAGAGAGAGACAGATAGATAGATAGATAGATATATATATATATATATATATATATATATATATATATATATATATATATATATATATATATATATATATATATATATATATATATATATATATATATATATATATATATATATAAATAACACATGATTTGCATTTCTATTTGATATATTATGACAGTTTTCAACACAAACATGAAATGTTACTAATTTTGTAAACACCATTACCACCAAGATCCATGACTGTAGTAAACCTTCCCCATCCTTTCCTGACACCTGAAACAGTGGGACGAGCGATCCTTGTCGATTCGACAAGTCAGTGTCATTTCTACGTCGTCAAAAAGGTCGAACGGGTTCTTCCTGTGCTGGAAAATTCTTTTTCTTCTCAATAATCTGCGCCGGCGATTGTTCAAGATCGCGATTACCGCCATTATGTTTATCGCTCAAATCCGTGCTAAGTGAGTTAACCTCGTGAAAATGGCGGAATCCTATCCTATCCTATCCTATCTCGTAATTCGAGGTTCGTTGGGGCACCACAGATGATCGTTTAACCAGCGTACTCCATTTTTCTCTGTCCTCAGCAACCTTCATGGCTTCGCTCATTGTCAAGCCAGTCCATTCGCGAATGTTGTTCTCCCACCTCTTTTTTGTCGCCTTCTTTTTCTGCCTCCTTGCACCGTGCCTTGCAGGATGATCTTTGCAAGGCCTGATGCTCTGGTGACGTGGCCATACCATCGGAGTTTCCGTTTCCTCACCACTGTGAGCATGTCTTCGTGTTGTCCAATGGCTTGTGTGATGGTTTGTCGGACTGCGTTTTTGGTGATGTGCTGAATAGGGAATGCTCAGAAGTCTTCTGGAGCACCTCATCTCCATGCTTTTTATTCCTCGTTGTAGATCTGCTGTGAGGGTCCATGTTTCGCAAGCAAATACAAAGATGGAATTGACAAGGGAACGCAGAAGCCGCGGGATAGTTAGCACTTAAGACGTTAGCTCGAGGATAGACCTAACTTGGATTCGTGCATACAAATTCTTTAGCCTAGACCTAAAAGTGGATTGGGGTTAAGGCTAGATTGGGGTTAAACTCGGTAACTCGACTTCTGCATATGCCCACAGAATTCCTGTTATTTTTAGTACTTTCTCTTCACCTCTCTTGCGCATGACGGACTTTAACGATCACGGTAAATAAACATTCTCGATGAGCTTCGGGTAATTAACTGCTTTCCACGAAAACGTCTTCGTTCAAAAGTTTTGATTTTCAGAGAGAGAGAGAGAGAGAGAGAGAGAGAGAGAGAGAGAGAGAGAGAGAGAGAGAGAGAGAAAGACAGAAAGAAAGAGAGAGAGGGAGAGAGAGAGAGGTGCATTTTGCAAAAAAAAAAATATAATCTTTTATAAGCATTTGTCTTCAAAGAATGTATGATGGAAAGATAGATATATATATGCAATGTTTATAGGGTTCAACGGACTGCTAAGAGTGGAATGGAATCGGGATCACACAAAACTATTCAAAATCAGACTAACATTTTAAAAAAAGATCAAAAGTGTACATAAAACTAGCATTACTGATAAATTTTAACCAAGTATACAAACAAGATGTATGAAAAGAATCTAGTTAGAGTTAGGTTTGTGGTATGCTAATCCTAACCATCTTCTGGTATGAACTGAATTTTCATGGTGCGTAGATCGTCAGTCCCAACGCATGGAGTCACACACTGCCGTAATCCGGTCTGCTGTCGGTAAAGTTGTCGATACTTTCGCCAAGGGATGTACCTTCTACAAAGCAATCACGCGCGTTGTTTTTGTTTTTGCTTTCCCCTTGAACAAAAACAAAATTGAAAAATTAAAACAACTTGCATCGGTTTTAATTAAATTACAAAATGGTATTTTCAGGAGTCGCAACACCAACAGAACCACCAACGGGCAACCAAATTGCCTTGGGCGCGGGCATTGGAGGTGCTCTCGGCTTTGTGGTCATCGTGGTTATCGTCATCATCGTCATTAATTTCATCAGGTGATGTCTGGCAATGTGATTCACTTAAAAAAAGAACCTTAAAGATTACTTTGTTGAAAACTTTCATTAGAATATAATAATAATAATAATAATAATAATAATAATAATAATAATAATAATAATAATAATAATAATAATAATACATGTACTACTACTACTACTACTACTACTACTACTACTACTACTACTACTACTACTACTACTACTACTAATAATAATAATAATAATAAAAACATTTTTTAAATGTAAATACATAAATTATTAATTAATTAATTAAGTAGGGTTGGGAAGAGTATGAAGATCTTGTAAACTGTTTTTAATGTGTAGTATTATGTCTGACTTTAAGTCAAGCATATATAATTATTTGTGATTTGGTATGAGCGTTTTAAAATCTTAAATGTGCTTGTATGTAGAAGAGCACCGTTGCTAAAATTCGTGGCTCGTCTTATTCTCTTATTACAACTTTGGTAACCTTGTCTCGTTCATTCTTTATCCATCCTCACACACAGTCTACCCCAAGCTCCCATAACCATTTCTTACTGACGTACTTTTGTAATAATACATATAATTTTTATTTTTTATTTTATTATGTTTGTAAAATTTGTTTTTCATTCTTAATTTTATTTTTTTTTCAAAAGGCGTCGTAGAGGACTCAAAAGACAGGCGAGCGTAGATGAAGACGGAGGTTATGCATCAGTTGATGGCACAGGTAGTTATGTTGTTTTGTTGTTGTTGTTGTTGTTGTTGTTGTTGTTGTTGTTGTCGTTGTCGTTGTCGTCGTCGTCGTCTTCATCGTCAAAGAGAACGACAGGAAGAAGGGGTGAGAGAACGAGCCAGGTTTTCTATTACCAGTATTACTACTAGTAGTAGTAGTAGTAGTCTAGTCCAATCTAACAAACAATCCGTTAGATCTGTTGTGGAAAACTTATTAATGTAATGAGCAAATTCTTTTCTCAAGAGAGGCAGTACTCATGATAATATAAATATTAATAATAATGTTAAAAAATAAATACAAAAAATAATAATAATAATACTGGATGCTATATGCGCCTTATTCCTAAATCAAACGCAAAGCGCGGCGATCTGAAACCAACATCTACGCTTACGGCATTTTATTTTTCAAATTTTTGATAGACTGTATCCAATACTATTATTAAAGAAGTGAATAGGTAGCACACACTTGCAGGGCCGGCTAATACGGAAAATGAAATCATCATACACAAAGCTTGAATCTGAATATACATTAAACAAAATCGCTAGTTTAGTTGTAATTTTTTTTAAATGTTTTCCAAAAGGTACACCAACTCTAGTCTGTATTGTTGACAGGTGACCAGCCACAAAATGATGGGTCAAAGATTTCAGGCAGCAAACCACAGGTAATGGTGAAACCTCTGATGCGCAGCACATACGCTAATGCCCAGGCCGCGGAAATAGATGACGTAGAGATCAGCCTTGATGACGAAGAAGGCAGCAACAATGGTTCACAAGCGGACACTCATGTGTACGGCAACATTTCTCCATCGACTTCCAACCAGAACGCGTCACCTTCTCTTAACAACGGCACGGACAGGAAAACGAAACCAGCCGTGCCCGCAAAACCGACCAACCGAGTAGAAGATTCAGCCAGGAGCGGTGACGTCTATCGGAACGTCGAGCCATCAGGAAGAGCCAAGGCAAGCACTTCTGAAAAGGAAGACGGCAAGAAGGGAGGAAGAAAGTCGCCGCCAAAACCAGAACCGCAGCTGAAAAAGGAAAATTCGAAGAGCCGGGCTGTGGGACAGGAAGGAATGGAGGAAGAAGAAGAAGACATCTACAACCATGAGGATATGTACGCCCTCTACATGCCGCTGAAAACATCTGCCGTCGCTCTCCTAGATTCCTTTCAGAAAAGCCTTCTGAACAAGCTGAAGGCCACTGAACTTCTGGCGGGCGAGTTTGAGGTGAGTGGTGTTGGAAACATCACTTTATTCTTCGTCGTTTTTTATTCTCCATCCTCCTGTACCACATCTTACTCCTTCTTGACCTGCAACTTCCTGTTGCCTTCATCCCCTCCTGTTCCATCCCAATTTCTGGTTCGAGTTGCTCATACGATTTGACTAATGTAGGAGTTACCTGTTTGTTCAGAAGTTTCCCAAAGGTATGCCACATCCGCACGGTGTAGGACTGGATCCACAAAACAACAGAAAGAACAGATTCCAGAAGCTGTGTGCCTGTAAGTACCCCGCTATTCACAGTGAACTAGGCGTTATAAACCTACTACAACGTTAAGATTAACATTACTATTAGGCTAACAAACAGATTAAATGTGTTCAGTAATGTTCCTTCTTTCTGTAAATCTCGCGTGTTTAGATTAGTTCTTGTCAGCCACACTCTCATGTTTACATGTTGGTTTTCCAGACGACAAGAACCGTGTGATCCTGAAGAGACCGAAGGATGATCCTGACACTGACTACATCAACGCCAGCTGGATCAAGGTAAAACTTTCAATATTTACTGCAATGTTGGTCTGTTAGAACCAAAGAAAGCAAATTGCGTGACATCACGGAATTGCACTTTGTAACATGTATAAACTAGTGATCTCGCCTCAAAGAAGGGGACTGAAAAAGAAAAAGCATCTACAAGGACGTTTTTTAAGTACTTGTTTTAAAACCTGCTCTTGCTAGCATGCTGATAAGAGAAAAGTTGTTGCCATTTTGTTGACGCACCAGTAGTCTATATTTGGGTCTTGGCGTTTTCCAAACTTTGACTACCTCAAATCGCTTGTAGCGTTTTTGAGATGCAATGTAAAGTGTTAACTGTACAGTTTGATTGACGTCATGACCAATGATAATCATGCAAGCTTCCCTTTAAAGAAGCAGCGAATTAGAGGCGTACTTTTAATAGTGTTTTTAGTTTTATTTATGTATTAGTTAGTAAGTTAGCTTGTTAAATGAAGTGTGAAAGAAGATCAAGGGGTGTATAAATGTTACCCGATCAGTGATGTTGCTAGAAAGTTTCAGCATAGGCCATTTGGCCGATTCAGTCTGTTACACTCTGTTTGATGATGGTGTTTTCTATCAGTATCTGATTCAGCCCCGATGCTTGAATTCCTGATAGTTGTGTAACTCAGATTCGTTTATTCACACAGCCCGTCCAAATAGCGTACAAGTCACAAAGTCGACGTATGAAGTTTTCCACTTTTATTCAGCACACATCAACAACTGCATACAATTCTCAACTCAACTCAACAACTTTCACAGCAACTCTCCAAATCACTATCAACAACTTTACTATCCCAACAGCGACTCGGCACACGATTAAATAACCTCTCTCTTTTCTGGAACAATATGGTACATGGTAGAAATGACGTACTGCCACCAATCGAACTAAAGATCGTCATCACTGGCTTACGTCATTACACATTTTCTCTACTTCCGGGAACATTCACGACCTTCGATATCCATCCGGAAATTTCTATCAAGAGTAAACACGCAGATCCAGAAACTTCGCAAATTATCAACGTTATACAAAGCCTCTCCTAACAACAATGCAAACTCAAATCAAAGGTAAATAAACTCCATTATTGAATACTTTGCAAATCGAAACGATTAGATCTATCGTGCGCGCTTTAGACACACTTTCGTTCGTTTCAACGTAACACAGTCACAAACCTTTAAGGCATTTTGAAAATCTTTTGGCCATCATTTTGACTTCTTTCCAACACCAAACGAGAGGCCACTGACAAGTTTCGGTTTCTTTTTCGGCGGCATTTCCAAAACAAAAAGTTTTATTGCCGGAAGCACGCCGTTCGCAACAAGGGGAGTTACTCTAACTCTCTCTGCTGATATATGTGTCGTCTTCCTGGCGCTTCCAACGCGCGATGTCCCAACTCATAACACCTTTATTTATCCGATAGGAAATTAATATGGCCGGAAGCAATAACGACGAAACTGACATGAGAAAAGCAAAGAAAAACAGGGTGGCCGATTGAGGCATAAAACCTTAGGACAGCGGGCCGATCAGAACATGACTCTTTCCGACATTTTAGATTTTTATCGGTGAATGGCCGACTTGCCGACGAAAACGACATCACTGCCCCGATGGGTCCCCAACTTTACTAAGGTTCAGGACAGAGCAACTGTAGTGTAAAGATGAGGTAATTCTGCAGCAGCACACCAGCACTCAAAAACCGTAGATTAACTTAGTTATTTAGGGAGTTATTTATATATTTTTAATTTCTTTATTCCATATGGAATTGTGGGATTGTGTACCTCATGTTTACTCCCCCTTGGGGGTGCCTGGAGTTTCTGTATAAATAGTGTCCCCACCTTTTGGAAATGTAGTGCTTTAAATTCCCATGGCGCTGTCTTTCGCATTTGTTCTTTCTCGTTCCTACTCTGTTCTATCAATCTACTATACTCTCTTCTTCTTTGCTAGACAAGTCACCTAACTTTTTTCTGGAAAACTCTTCCGGGACAAAACTCTTCATTTGTGTGTGAGGTCTGTTGTATCAGCTTGGGAATATTGGACGCTTTCTGCCAAATGGTCACTAAGGCTTCCTATGATATTATTATTTAGCAATGTAGGCATTTTATATGTATGTGTTTTGTTGATATTTTATAATGATGTGTGTATTCTATTTAGTTTTTTTTAAATGGGGGTTCGCGCGATAAATTAGAGTACAGCCTCAGCGTCCCCTGCGTGGGATGCTTGTATTATATAGTAACGGGCTGCCTTCATTGTTACCGCTGAGGTTGTTTCGGCAAATCTTTTGTGCGGATCAGGGGTGAGTCCTCTTTTAGCCAAGTTGTGGTCTTGATTTTGTGGTCCTGATTCGGCGCTTTACAGTCCGCTGGACCCTGTAAGCAATGAATAACTAACTAACTAAACTCATGTTTACAGGGTGTGGACAACGACAAGGCTTACATAGCCACTCAAGGTTAGTAATATTTCCCCGTTCCACGCTTTTCTACGTTGAGTAGTTAAGTGTGGAAGGGACTGTATTCACATCTGAATAAACCAAATTGTAGTTAGAATATTGTATATAGCGTTTGACAGTTCTTCACTGATTTGAATTTTCTCTCATATAAACCATATTGTAGACAGAATATTGTAAATAGCGTTTGACAGTTATCCACTGATCTGAATTTTTTCTCATATAAACGGTATTGTAGACGGAATATTGTAGATAGCGTTTGACAGTTCTCTACTGATCTGAATTTTCTCTCATATAAACCATATTGTAGACAGAATATTGTAGATAGCGTTTGATGGTTCTCCACCGATCTGAATTGTTTCTCATATAAACCGTATTGTAGACAGAATATTGTAGATAGCGTTTAACAGTTCTCCACTGATTTGAATTTTCCCTCATATTTAAGCTTTTAAGCTTAAAAACTTTGCTACTCTTGCGTTTTTCTTAATTGTTTTTTTTTTCTCCATTTTATGATTGTTTGTGTGTACTTGTATTTTTTTCTCCCGTTTTGAAGTATGCTTTCCTGTTCATTATTTGGTTTTGCTTTTTTTCTATTTTCATTTTCATTTTTGTTTCCTGATTTTCAGGACCCAAAGTCAACAGTTTCGGTGACGTGTGGTGGATGGTCTGGCAAGAGAACGCCACTCAGATCGTCATGCTCACCAACCTAAAGGAGGATGGAAAGGTAGAGAATTCCAAACTCTTGTAACCAATACAATGGCAGGATTTACAATACTTCAGTTATTGAATAATAGCCATGCATGAATCATTCAAGGCTTTGTGGAATTCTAACACATGTTGTGAAGGACTGTCAACCCCATGTGGTTGGTTTTATAAATGAAAACTAAATGTTCTTTGGTGGTTGCGATTGTGAATATAAATACAACATATGTTCATTACTATTGAAGGTGTTCCGTAACCTTTTTCGGTCATTTGAGACCTCCCTTTTTTGTAGGCCAGCTTAATGAGGGCGGTGCATATTTCCTCTCCCGAACTGCTTTACCTTTCCCGGTTCTAAACAGATCGAAGTACTCATTCACAGCTGTTCTAAATAGATCGAAGTACTCATTCACAGCTGTTCTAAATAGATCGAAGTACTCATTCACAGCTGTTCTAAACAGATCGAAGTACTCATTCACTGCTGTTCTAAATAGATCGAAGTACTCATTCACAGCTGTTCTAAATAGATTGAAGTACTCATTCACAGCTGTTCTAAATAGATCGAAGTACTCATTCACAGCTGTTCTAAACAGATCGAAGTACTCATTCACAGCTGTTCTAAACAGATCGAAGTACTCATTCACAGCTGTTCTAAACAGATCGAAGTACTCATTCACAGCTGTTCTAAATAGATCGAAGTACTCATTCACAGCTGTTCTAAACAGATCGAAGTACTCATTCACTGCTGTTCTAAATAGATCGAAGTACTCATTCACAGCTGTTCTAAATAGATTGAAGTACTCATTCACAGCTGTTCTAAATAGATCGAAGTACTCATTCACAGCTGTTCTAAACAGATCGAAGTACTCATTCACAGCTGTTCTAAACAGATCGAAGTACTCATTCACAGCTGTTCTAAACAGATCAAAATACTCATTCACAGCTGTTATAAACAGATCGAAGTACTCATTCACAGCTGTTCTAAATAGATCGAAGTACTCATTCACAGCTGTTCTAAACAGATCAAAATACTCATTCACAGCTGTTCTAAACAGATCGAAGTACTCATTCACAGCTGTTCTAAACAGATCGAAGTACTCACTCACAGCTGTTCTAAACAGATCGAAGTACTCATTCACAGCTGTTCTAAACAGATCGAAGTACTCATTCACAACTGTTCTAAACAGATCGAAGTACTCATTCACAGCTGTTCTAAACAGATCGAAGTACTCATTCACAGCTGTTCTAAACAGATCGAAGTGCTCATTCACAGCTGAGTGGACTTGGTTTGTCACACCCAGCATGCACCTAGGTCCTTCTCCCCCATCCCTGGCTGCCCAGGACTGTGCTCAGTTGTCTGGAGCGTTATTACGATGCGCCCAAAGGCTGCAAGTTGGCGCCTCGGGCGGCTTGAATTAGATCCTGTATCGGTCAACGCCTTGAGTCGCCATTGTATGGTGAGATATGTGCGCTGTAAAAATCCTCGATATTAATCATTGCACGCCTTGTGCCTAAAAACAATATTCATAATTATCGTGCGTATCTCAATCGTAACAACTACCAATACAGTTTTAAAATATTTCTTCGTTCTATATTATGTGGAAAGCAGTTGCAGTCAGGTCGCTTATTATACATCAGTCGCAACAGTCCTCGTAATGAGACCCTCCCTGGGTTGTTTTTCAACCCTTTGTTTAAACTCATTTCATGTTTGCAGTGAACAAATCTAACTGCACGGGCGTCTGACAAATTAGTCACCTGTCAAATGATCCATAAACTTACTTTTCACTTTTGCAGTTTCCAGAGGGTCAAACACCACACCAAAGAGTCAAACGCGTATTTCTAATACGTTAGTGTCCTTTCCAATGCCTGGTGTTAGTGTCTACATAATAATATATATTTGCAAGAATTTAAAATCACAATAGAAGAATTTGTGTATTCATTGTGTATTTATTAGACTTTAATTTGCAGGACAAGTGTGACGAGTACTGGCCTGAAACTGCTAACACAGAGACATATGGTCACGTGACGGTGACGTCAGAAGGCGTGGAACCGAGAGCAGACTTTATCATTCGGACGTTCGTTTTGCACCTGAAAGGGGTACATGGATACTTTGACACTTTGTACACAGTAAACGCTTTACAATTATGACAGATTGTAATTTTGTTTGGCCATTTTTAAAATAAAAATATGTTAATATATTTAGTCATATGCTTTCAATAAAAATAAAGTCACTCGGGATATGACGAATATTCAAATAATACGCTTCTGATGTGTTTGAACCAGGACAAGTCAAAGCAGAGAACAGTGTATCTTTACCACTACACTGTGTGGCCTGATCACGGGGTGCCGGAAGCAAGCTCATTGGTCAACTTCTGGGCTTACGTCACTGCACGTGCACAAACCACGGCGCCACCCATCATCCATTGCAGGTAATAATAATAATAATAATAACGGATTTTTATATAGCGGATACTCCAGCCTATGACCAGACTCACCACGCTTTACATAGTCATTACATATAAGTACATGCACTCGATAAAACATCGCTTTAGCTACAATACACCAAAACTTTTGGCAAAACTTTTGGCAAAAGACAGAACAGTAAGGGTACAAATTATTTACACTTATGTACACAAATTACAATTTACAACTATGTCCACAAATGACAGAAAAAACAAATAGAATAGTAAAAACCTATTCACAGCTATTTATATGCCCGGTTAGGCCCAGGAGGAAAAACAGTATAAATATGTACAGCCGTGTATACACTTACGGATCAAACAGAGACAAAGAGGAGAGAATGGCTGCGGGATACAAATCATTCTGAATAGTGAAGTTTGAAGAGGTGGGTTTTGAGGGCCTTTTTGAATGCTTGTGTTGATTGTATGTTGCGGATATGGGAGGGAAGGGAGTTCCACTGCTTAGGTGCGGAGTAAGCGAATGCACGTTGGCCGTATGTCTTAGTGCGGGTGACGGGAACCTTGAGTGTGCGAGTGTCAGCAGAAGATCTTAAAGTGCGTGAAGGGGAGTAGACAGACAGTAGATCAGCAAGGTAGGAGGGACAGGAATCTGTGAAGAAGTTGTGACAGAGAACAGAGAGTTTGTACTCTATGCGTGCTTGCACAGGAAGCCAGTGAAGGGAATGTAGTAGAGGTGTGATGTGATCGCGTTTCTTAGCTCGGAATACTAATCTAGCTGCTGAGTTTTGAACCTTTTGTAGCTTGTCAATGATGTGTTTTGGGGAGCCAGCGAGGAGAGAGTTGCAATAGTCAAGACGAGAAAGGACGAGAGCGCAGACTAGGGTTTTGGTGGCAGTGAGTGTAAGATAGTGGCGAAAGGAGCTGATTTGGCGTATGGCCGTGTATGCAGAGCGACAGACGTTGGAGATGTGGTTGTTGAGGGACAGGTCATCGGAGAGAATGTAGCCGAGATTTCTTGCTGAGGATGAGAACTGAATGTTTGTTGTCCCTACTGTAAGCGATGTTGGGAGAGGCGGGAGTGAGGAGGAGGTGTTGTGCTTGTGAATGAGGAGGGCTTCGGTTTTATCGTCATTAAGCTTAAGCTTGTTGAGTGTCATCCATGACTTAATGTCTGTGATGCAGTTCTCCAAAGTCTGAACAGTGGAATTAACGAGAGAGGGGGCTGTGGATTTATACAGTTGTGTGTCGTCTGCAAATGACTGACTCTCAACAGCATGCTTTCTAAGCAGGAGAAGCAGCGGCTTGGTGTACAGAGTGAATAACACCGGCCCTAAAACGGAACCCTGAGGCACGCCGCACACCAAGTCTGCTGTGCTGGAGAAACAGCCATCGACAGTGACTGCTTGTGATCTGTCGGAAAGATATGAGTGGAACCAGGCCAGGACCGAGCCGGAGATTCCAAAGTAGTGTTGAATAGTGTTAAAGAGAATGTGGTGGTCGACTGTGTCAAAAGGTACTAGACAGTGTTTATCTTCCCTTGTTACTAATTGTTTTACCCCAACATGGGGTGACCCAGTCGTTTTATTTTCCTGCCATAGTATGAAAAAAGCTCCACCCCGAAGAAAAGTTCATATAAACCTAAAAGCAAGACGTGTTGTTGTTGTTTTTCTACTAGCGCTGGTGTGGGTCGTACTGGAACTTACATCGCCCTCGACATCGCCATCAACCAGAAATCAAGAGGCTATGACGTCAACGTGTTCAACATCGTCATGGAGCTGAGAGAGCAGCGAAGCATCATGGTTCAGACTGTGGTAAGATATTTCTCCAAGATAATTATTATTACACTAACATTTATATGTTTTGTTTGTATTGCCTAATTAATATAGAATGCCATTCAGCCATCTACTTCAAAAAGGAAATATCTTATGTGTGTTGCTTCAATATTATGCAATGACTTCTCTGATAATATTTTGTCTTCTCAGCAAACTTTTATTGTGCATGTTAGGTCACTGCAATGAAACTTGGTCTACATTGTAAGAACCTTCATAAATTATGTGAGGTTTTTATTGACTGAAGTTGAAATGATTGCATGTATTTTTCCTTTCAGGTGCAGTACAAGTTCCTGCATGAGGTGATCTTGGAGGCCTACACAAGCCGCAACAGCAGATTGAAGGCAGAAGAACTGGACATCAGGTTCCCAGCAGCCATCAACATCACCAAATCCAACACCACCATTGATGATGAATTTAAGGTGACATATCGTTTGTCTCAGATATAAATTCCATTCCATCCCTTCTTGATCTTCCTTGTCAGTAACAACAGTTGAAGGTGTTTGTCGAAGATGATGATGAATAAGACTTGTTTCATTTATTTCAGCTGTTGACTGAGATAAAACTGTGGGCCAAACCAAGCCACACAACAGCAGAACAGGAGGAATACAAGGACCAGAACAGAGACAGCAATGTCCTCCCAGGTAGGGAAAAAGAACAATTGCGTTAACATTTTGGTTTTAATAGATTTTACTCTTGTTCAGGGTATTGAGTTCGATACATCAGGATATAGAGCACATTGGAAAATGGTACACCACCGCTCAGAAAAGCGAATGATTTTGGAATAGGTATTTCGGGATTAGTAGTGATGCTACATCAAAAGACGAATTACAGACGTTTGAAGTGTAACGTTTTTGTAATTTATTGCAGTTGACAGTCACATAGCCTATCTCGCCGTATACGTCAAGGGACGTAACCAGTACATCAACGCCGTATACATGTCGGTAAGTTTAATTACATACAACTGCACCCTTTTCATTATGGTCTGATGATGTTGTTTTAGTTTTTTTGTTTTTTTTTTGTTGGTTTTTTTGGTGGGGTGAGGGGGGGGGGGGGGGAATTATTAACGAATGGTAGTATGTTTGCAGGTTTAGTAACCATTCTCTGTTGAGTACATTGCATTCGTAAAGTTTTACACTGAATTTCAGCAACTGGGACCGCTAATTGTGTTGTTTTATGCGATAAATACAGTTCATTATTTTTTCCCAGTCGTTCAAGGTTCGTAGAGGACTGTTGCTGACACAGCTGCCTCTACCCAGTACACTGGTGGACATATGGAGACTAGTGGAGGGCTGTGGCGTCAACACTATCGTCAGTTTGGGCTCAAAGGACGAAGAGAAGACGGTCAAGGTAACGAAACAATGATTTTGCTGACAAACGTACCCTAACGCCTTGACCTCAATGGAAAACTTTAGATAATAGTATTAGACCTACCGAAAAATAATGTCTAGTTAACATAGTTTGATGCGTATTTTTGGAACCCCTTTAGTGACAAATACCGCAGTAGTAGCAGTAGATTTTGTCCTGCGAAAGTTGTGCTATTTGTATAACAATGATGAAGTCGGCTGTAACTTTATGTTTTGACAGTTGTAAAGGCCACACTGAGCTCTTCTATAATATATGCTACAAATAATGGAATTCCAATTCATGTTTCTGTTACAGAATTTTTGTCGTTACTGGCCTAGAGTACCGACAGAAGAACTGACCTCGGATCCCTTCGTTTTGACCTTGAAATCGCTGAGCCAGATCAACACCAATGTCATCACTTACAAGGTTCAAATGAAGCGCAAGGTGACTTAATGCTTTAATACATTCGTTTGCAGTTAAGTTACTGATTCAGCTTTTGCTTTGATTCATTCATTTTGAAACTCAAACTACCGCTAATGGAGTGAGAAGAATAAGGATAGATTCTGCTTAATATTAATTATCATAGTGACGAGCTATTATCGTAGCCCCACTTGGCCCATTGCCTGAAATTTCATAAGCTCAGCTCACATACCACATAAGAGGAGAGAGTAAGAGCAGGTGTCAGGCGAGGGCCAATATGGCTGGCTCTCATCCCTGTTCAAATGGAATCAGCAAATAAGTATACCACTGTCCAAAACCTATCCTATCCTATTCTATCCTATTCCGTAACTCGAAAGTCTTTGGGGCACCAAAGATGATCGTTTAACAGCGTACTCCATCTTTCTCTATCCTCAGCATCCCTCATGGCTTCGTTCAGTGTCAAACATTTCCATTCTCGAATGTTGTCCTCCCACCTCTTTTTGTGCCTCCTTCTTCTTCTGCCTCCTTGCACCGTGACTTGCAGGATGCTGCCTACAAGGCCTAATGCTCTGATGATGTGGACATACCATCGGAGTTTCCATTTCTTTACCACTGTGAGCATGTCATCGTGTTGTCCAATGGCTTGTGTGATGGTCTATCGGACTTCGTCGTTGGTGATGTGCTGGGTATAGAAAATGCCCAGAAGTCTTCTGCAGCACCTTATCTCCATGCTTTGTATTCGTCGTAGATCCACGGTTTCTTCTTTGGGAGGTGCTTGCCAAGGATGTCATTGGCGGCATCTGTCACTGCTGAGTTGGAGGTGGATGTCATGATGTTGACATCAACTTCACTAGCTCCTAAAATGAGTGGTGGTGCAAATTTTCCTCCAATTGTGGCTTGGAATATTTCTGCTACTTCCTTGTCTTGTAGATTGTGAAAGGCCAACTTCAGCATGGTGCACTTTGCTGCGTTTACTCTCCTCAAGTGGGGCCGGAAAGACATCATCACGAGATCGTGGTAATTTCCGATGTCTGCTCCTGGAAAAGTGCTTATCTTGCCAATGTTGACGCTTTATCTAAAACGTTTCTTGACCATGATGTAGTCAATCTGGTTGTGGTGCTTCCCGCTGGGATTGTGCCAAGTCCATCATCTGGATTTTTTGGAGGACCAAGCGTGTTTTCCAGTATCAGATTGTTGTATCTGGCAAACGCCAACTGGCAAATACCACTGTAAGGATCACAATACTATTTGTTTCATACAAATGCAGCACTAGTTACAACATGGACACGCAGGTTTCAACTGGGAGTTACATTTCAACTATCCTAAATTATTAGATTTATTAATATGTTAATAATTATTATAATATCCATCTGCATGGGTTTGCTCAGGAAACAGTCCAGTTAGTAAATATCATCCACTACACGGACTGGTCGGAGGAACTTCCAGGCAGTGTGTCTGACCTCTTGTACCTCATCGACGCTGTCCGCGACGCCAATGAAGAAAGCACTAGTGCACCTGTCATCATCCAGTGTCTGTACGTTTTGACGTCTTTTGGTTTCATAGTTTTACTTCTTACGTAATTCAGTGTTTGTATCCTGTTACATCGGCAGGGTAACTTTTATTTCCCTTGGATTTTTCTTCAGCCTTAAATCTTCTTCTTCTTCTTCTTCGTCTTCTTTATATTTTGTTTTTAAATAATGCCTGATTGTTATTTGTGTAGCCGATGTGGTTTTGTCCACGAGCGCTTAATTAGGATCTTTGTCGTTTAAAGTTGAATGTGTAACTAAATGCCATGTCCATAGGATGTGTCTCAACATATATTGTTATACCGTTTTTTACAAATATTTATGACCCTTGAAGTTTTCTTTCTTCAAAATGTTTCTTAATAGTAAGACATTTAGGTTTCATGCATTCCTATATTACCTTGCAGTGATGGGGCCACACGCAGCGGGCTATTTTGCGTATTGTATGACATCATCAGTCGGATGACGCAAGATGATGATGTACACATCTTTCCCATCGTGCGCCAAATGCAAAGCATCAGGCGTGAAGCTGTGACGTCAGAGGTACAGTTGATGACAGTGATGATGATGCGGCTGCTGCTGATGATGATGATAATGATGATGATAGTGAAGAATGGTGATGATGATGATGCCTTTACTCATTTTTAAAAAGCTGCTTCTTATTGCTGCTTGTATCGGATATCTTCATATGCATTTAATAAATTGTCAACCCCACCCCGCCTCCTCCCACCACCCCCACCCTCCCCCCCCCCAAAAAAAAAAGTTTGAGTATTAATTTAATTCACTGGAGATGCTGGTTTCTATTCTATTATATATTTGTTTATTAATTTATCCATCATGCTCCTTTACTTGGTAGTAATAGTTGTAAAATATTTTTCTATGTCACAGGAACAGTACCGATATTGCTACAAGGTGGCACAGGAGTTCTTGCATAGCCGAAGCGTCTATGCCAACACCTGAACAGGTGAATGGATCTGCCCATGTTGTTGCAAGAACACAGCACCGTTCCGCAATGATAAGAACATGAAAACTACATCCAAATAACTTTAGAACGACTGGGATAAAAGATAATTGTGAAATAATTGATTGATTGATTGATTGTTGCTTTAGGTCCAGCGGACTCTTCCGAGATTGTGAAATAAAAGAATCAATGACATGGATGGATGTTTTAAAGTTTTTGGGTTCTACAGACCTTTCGCTGAGACATTTTAAAGTTCTAAGTTCCTTTGTATTAGGTGGGCACATGGTGTGTATATATGTCGACCTAAATCGCGATGTTGATGGAAAGTGACTGTAGAAACGCTTTAAGGACTGTCCAATAAAGTCTGTATGATCTTGGGTATATGCATACCTGCCCCAAATCATGCATAATGATATATTAGTACTATGCCTGTTGCCATCTTGGTTACTGTGCCATATAAAGTTTTAAAGAGATGTGGAATGCCTAAATTCTGCCTCGACGTGGAATTTGGAACAAATAGCTTTTACAGGTGGTAATTTTGGATTGTTGAATTTGCATAGTATTTATATAATTATGATTTATACTGATAACTATTTGCATACGTGAAAAGCAAATGACACGTTCAAATATTTTTGAATATTTAGCAAAATCTATTTGTGTTAATTTTTGTTATATTTGCTGTTAATTCTCGTTATATTTGAGGTAGAAGAAAATTGCTCCTGAGGTAGAGAGTGTCTTATAATAAACCTTTGAGATAGATAAACATTGTATCTGCCTGTCTCAACCCTTCTTATAAGATACATTTGAACTAAATAAACATTATTTTCTTCTGACACAGAACGTCTTCTAATATATACCTTTGAGGTAGATAAACATCATTTCTGCTCATCACAAATTTGTCTTATGATATAGATCATCTAATTTGAGATAGATAAACATTTAATCTGCCCGTCACATAACATCATATACATTTGAGGAAGGTCAACATTATCTCAGCCCTTCATAGAGACTGTTATGACAATGATGCTAATAATGATTTGTACCAGCAATATGGTTTTATCATAGTTAGTGGACTCAATCAATAAAAAATACTCTTTGTAGCCTATGTATAGGCAGTATTGTATAATACTGATTTGGGCGGTATTTACTTCTTTGTGTTAAATGTTGGGATTTTAAATTGTATTGTGTTTTCTTTCTTAAAAGTATTTCAATATTATTTTTTTTAAATAATGTCATTCAACATATTTGTAAGCATCTTGGACTCAGTTTTGAGAAAAGATGCATTATAAATGTTCATCATTGTTGTTGTTGTTGTTGTTGTTGTTATTATTATACTCTATCTGTGTGCTTTGAACCTATTTGCTTTGTGTTTTGCGAGGTTCAGTAGTGATTTATTACTGTGATTTTTGATAGTACAGCATGATAGTTCATTGTATTGTAAACAAAATTCTTTCAATCGAATATTAAAATTCTGAATATCCTTGAATATCCCTAGATACAGTTGTGTATACTCGCGGTGTGCATGCAAGCTTCTATAATGTAGTTATGGTGTGGTTCAGCGCAATAATGCATTATCATCATCAGAGTTTTCATCATCATCATCATCATCATCATCATCATCATCATCATCATAACATCATCATCATCATCGTCATCATCGTCATCATTATCAAATGTCCCTAATTGAGAGATAGAGGAATTGGCTGTTCAACCCTACACCCTTCTTTATCCCTCTGTTTTCACCTAAAATAAGTACTTTTTGAGTAATTTTACATCACTCTTCTCTCTTTTCAATTGCCCTATTTCTGTTAAAATGTATGCTATTTTAAAGTGTTTTAAATATTGTCTTGACGTAGGCCCTCATTTCTCAAATACATCTTTTTTTTTTACTTTTCCTCATCCACTAAGCCTGTTTTTGTATTTTGTATCACGGACAATCAAAAAATTATTTACTGATAATATTATTTTTTAAACAGTCAACCAGTAAATCAGGCTTTAACTGAACAGAATATTATATCAAATATTAGATGTGGAGGTATGCTGGAAGTATTTTTTGCTTAACGAGGTAATTTTTGTTGCCATAGATAATGTTGAAATTCCAAGCTTACCAATGTCTGCGAGATCCATTTTCCCTAATTCAATGGGCTTCATTTTTTAACAGAGATTTTGCGATCATTGTGTATGTTGTATTCAATACAACTTTAATACCACTGGGATAGGCGAGATTCACAATGGTCTGTTTATATAGCATGCTCAATTTTTATAAATTAAAATTTAAACGATGACCTGCTCACAGAGGTGAAGAAATGGAAACTCCTATGGTATGACCACGTCACCAGATTATCAGGCCTTGCAAAGACCATACTGCAAGGCACAGTGCAAGGAGGTAGGAGAAGAGGGTGACTGAAAAAGAAGTGGGAGGACAACATTCGAGAATGGACTGGCTTGACACTGAGCGAAGACATCAGGGCTGCTGATGACAGAGAAAGATAGAGTACACTGGTTAAATGATCATCTGTGGTGCCCCAGCGTCCCAGCGAGTTACGTTATAAGATAGGATGGGGGAATGTTTAAAAATTATTACTGCATTGAAAATACATCAAACTATGACTTTGTTTCTGATAAGGAGATGATTCAATTGTGTTTTTTTCTATATGTGTTTGTTTTGGAGGTATTTGCTTGTTACCTTTGTAATATTTATACATGAAGTAACCAGAAGCCGACAGAGGAGCGGCAGCAACAAAATAATAAACTTGTTTGCTTGAAGAAGAATTTAACTCTACTGATACTTCATGTTTTGTTGCTAATGATTGTTGGTGCATTATTGGTTCTTTTTTTGACTGTTCTTTGTTTAATATATTCGCTTTTGTTTGTCTGTTCTATCTGTGTAATCTATTATATTCGGCTAACTTTTTTCCAGCTGAGATTCGTTTTAGACTTTTTTTTTCTTAGTCATTCTTTGTACTGGTTCATGAAATCTTCTGTGTCTCTGGGTTCTTATTCATCTCTGGATTGGAAGAGTCTATTTTATGATGACAATGAAATGTACATGATATGTTGAAAAATAATTAGCCCAGCTAAAAATGGTACCCAAAAACCTCCAAACTTATAATACAAAGTCCTTGTCACTTGCTAAGGCAATTATTAATAACAGGATATGGAATCAAATTGTGAAATAAATCTTCAGAATCTAAAACAAGGAAAACTGATACAGTTTTTGTAGATAACTTTATAGCTTTTTATATAACTTCATAATAGAGCTCCCCACATTTTTGACCATTTGTGCACCGAGCGCTTTGCCGTATCTATTATGTACATGTAAAGTAATGATCTCTTCGGGTTTGTCTTGGTGCTTGTTCAGCTGTTAAGTCAACACCTAAATATAATTTAGATTTTCCTGAAGCAATCAAACTCATCAACCTTTTTCTTTTCTCTGTATGACCGTCAACGCCCGTGGCTATAACATTAATTGTTTTTGTGGTGAGCAATTCATTGTAATTCAATTTTAATATGAATAAAAATTTTAGAACTAATTAAAATATGGCTGGCGCTGCTATGGTTCTTGGCACTGCTGATGTCAACACATTATGCTTTTCAGGATCAAATTATTTGTTTTCAAAACTAGACAGTAAAGAAGAATCTAAGCATCGTAACTTAGCAATAGAAAATGTATCACAAGATTAGGCTGAATACGAGAAAAACAGACTATTGCCGCTTGATTTCGTTAATAAAAGAATGAAAGAAGAAGGGTATACTGATAATAAATTATTTGAGGATGTTGACGAAGCTTTGCACCAAATATTATTTATGTACTGGCACAACACTACCTCCATTAAAACAACATGTGTTATCTGATTACTACACACCTAACATTGCGCCTACAATAACAGAGACTGGACACAGAACTCACCGGCCAGGTTCAACGACCACGTGCTCGGGGCCAAGGCAATCTACACTGTACTCGTGTATTTTGGCTGTGGCCAACAGCCTGGAGATGATTGGGCTCTGCAGGTCTTTCTTGCCCAGGACACACCATATGATGAACATAACCACTCACTCCATACCGCATCGGTCGTTGACCGCGACACCAAGGACCGCGCCTTCCGTTGGCCACCAGGATGGAGCTAATAAGTGTGCTTCTCATGGATAACTTAGCAGGATCTGCACGAGAGACAACATCGTCATAGGAACCTGGAATGTCAGGACCCTAACTGCGGAGGGAAAATTAGAAGAACTGGACCATGAACTGGACCACTGTCGTGGAAGCAAGCAAGATTGAGGTCACCGAGGGTTTTCTCAGGGCTGCTGGCACTCCGGTTTCCTCCCTCCCTTTAATAATGGTATTGAACACAGTCAATATAAATTTCACAAAATAAAAATTCGATTTTCTTTCCGTCTTCCAATAGCGATCTCCCTGCCTTTACACCACCTGTTCGAGTGATGGATGTGTATTTCTTGTGTGTGTGTGTGTGAAGGTGGATGAGACAGGTGAGCGTATATGTTGGTACAGATCGTCGCGCTTTGAGCCTGATCGATTTGGGGAAAGGCGCGTATATAGCATCCAGTATTATTATTATAAGCTGAAACTAATAAAAGTGTAAACATATGATCAGTTGTAGAGTAACTTTTCTTAAAACCTGCGTACTATTTTCCTATACTATTATAATGTATCAATCCAAGGTCTGTGTTCTATTATTTATAATTCAACTGTAGAAATTATCACCAATATCACATAATGAGATCAGGATTATTAGCATCACCTTTCATAAACAAAAGAAAGACTATGGCTTGTGTTCAACAGTGTGCGGATGACACTGATGGATTGGCTGGAGAGGAACAAGAACTTGAACAGCTGGTACACAGACTTAACACCACCTCCAGAGGCTGTAGAATGGAAATAAGTGCAGAGAAGACCAAAATTGAACTTTGAAATTTTGTCCTTTTATTAAACAAACAATACAACAGTCAATATTAAATTAGGCTCCTAGCCCAGGGTGGGCCGTATAGCCAGACAAGGGATAAATGGGGTTAAGGATACACAATAATATGCATAAAACAGCAAGAAATGCAATAAATTACTACAAAATAACAATTTAAAGACATTAGCATCTAACTGATTGGTTGATTTATTGTTGCTTTAGGTCCAGCGGACTCTTCCGAGCCAAATCAGGACCGGACAACCCCCGATCCGCATAAAAGATCTGCTGAAACAACCCCAGTGGGAAAATTGAATGCCCTCCAACGGCCAGTCACTTTACAATAAAGACATCCCACGCGGGGGACGGCTGAGGGTTGACCTCAACTACGCGAACACCCCGGTTACAAAAACAAAATAGAATACAAACATCATTATAAATCATCAAAAAAACGCATACATATAAAATGCCTATAGTGCTAAATAGTACAATCATAGGAAGCCCTAGTGACCACCCGGCAGAAAGCGTCCAACACTCCCAAGCTGATCCAACAGACCTCATACACAAACAAGGAGTCTTGTCCAGGAAGAGTTTTCAAGAAAAAAGGTAGGTCATTGATCTAGCGAAGAAGAAGATAGTATAGCAGAGTGAAGGACAGAGCAGGAATAGGAAAGAGTAAATGAGGAAGACAGCGACAGTGGAAATTTAAAGCACTAAATTTCCATAAAGTGGGGATACTATTTATACTGAAAACCCCCGGCACTCCAACGGGGGTACTGTTGCCGCAGTGAATCTGTCTTGCCTATAAAGGAAAGACAGGTTTTCAACTGTGGCTTTCACTGTTCCCTTTATAGGTTTGAACAATCTACAGTGGCAAGATTGCTCATGACCCCAAGGGGTTAGCATCTAACTGCAAACAATAACAATAACATATTGGCTACTGAACGAAAAAACAGCAAATCAACTATTTTTAACTCGTACATACCTCGTAAAATAATATGCACTCAACGAAACACACACGCACACACACACACACACACACACACATACCCACACATACTCACATTTCGATAACTTTATTACAACCAAAACCGTTAAGGTTAACAACGGTATTATGAACTCAGCACAGTTCGTCAATTACGCAACCCCCACCCTGAATCTTTTTCTCTCACACACCCTTGTAGAGCCCATCATGACACTGATTGATAGGTACCTATGACAATCATGACACTGAGTGATAGGTACCTATGACAATCATGACACCGATAGGTTAATAATGTAGGTACCTATGGCAATCATGACACCGATAGGTTGACGGGTACCTTTACATTACATTACATTATTATTGCTTTAGGTCCAGCGGACTCTTCCGAGCCAAATCAGGACCGGACAACCCCTGACCCGCAAAAAAGATCTGCTGAAACAACCCTAGTGGTAAAACTGAAAGCTCTCCACCAGCCAGTCACTTTACAATAAAGACATCCCACGCAGGGGACGGCTGAGGCTTCACCCCAACTTATCGAACCCCCGTTTACAAAAACAAAATAGAATACAAACATCATTATAAATTATCAACAAAACACATAGACAGGTACCTATGACAATCATGACACTGATAGGTTGATAGGTACCTATGACAATCATGACACTGATAGGTTGATATATACCTATGACAATCATGACACTTATAGGTTGATATGTACCTATGACAATCATGACACTGATTGATAGGTACCTATGACAATCATGACACCGATAGGATGATAATGTAGGTAGCCTACCTATGGCAATCATGACACCGATAGGTTGACAGGTACCTTTACATTACATTACATTACGTACATTATTATTGGTTTAGGTCCAGCGGACTCTTCGGAGCCAAATCAGGACCGGACAACCCCTGATCCGCATAAAAGATCTGCTGAAACAACCCTAGTGGTAAAACTGAAAGCTCTCCACCAGCCAGTCACTTTACAACAAAGACATTCCACGCAGGGGACGGCTGAGGCTTCACCCCAACTTATCGAACCCCCGTTTACAAAAACAAAATAGAATACAAACATCATTATAAATTATCAACAAAACACATAGACAGGTACCTATGACAATCATGACACTGATAGGTTGATAGGTACCTATGACAATCATGACACTGATAGGTTGATATGTACCTATGACAATCATGACACTTATAGGTTGATATGTACCTATGACAATCATGACACTGGTTGATAGGTACCTTTGACAATCATGACACTGATAGGTTGATATGTACCTATGACAATCATGACACTTATAGGTTGATATGTACCTATGACAATCATGACACTGATTGATAGGTACCTATGACAATCATGATAACCGATAGGCTGATACTGTAGGTACCTATGACAATCATGACACTAATAGGTACATACTGTAGGTACCTATAACAATCATGACACTGATAGGTTGATACTGTAGGTACCTATGGCAATCATGACACTGATAGGTACCTACGACAATCATGGCACTGATAGATTGATATGTACCTATGACAATCATGACACTGACAGGTTGATATGTACCTATGACAATCATGACACTGGTTGATACGTACCTATGACAATCATGACACTGATAGGTTGATATGTACCTATGACAATCATGACACTGGTTGATAGGTACCTATGACAATCATAACACTGATAGGTTGATAGGTACCTATGATAATCATGACACTGGTTGATTGGTACCTATGACAAATCATGACACTGCTTGATTTGTATTACGACAATCATGACACTGAATCATAAGCACATATGATAATCATTACACTTGTTATTTGGTACCAATGGCAATCATGACACTGGTTCATAGGTACCTATGACAATTATGACACTGGTTGATAGGTACCTATGACAATCATGACACTGGTTGATAGGTACCTATGATAATCATGACACTGGTTGATAGGTAACTGTGACAATCATGACATTATTAATAGGTACCTATGACAATCATGACACTGATAGGTTGATAGGTATCTATGACAATCATGATGCTGATAGGTTGATAGGTATCGAGCCAGACTTTGACTCTGCTGCCATGTTAGTCATTAATTATAGGGTCCAGCGTACTGCAAAGAGTCGAATAAAGATCACTTGGAACTTGGAATGAAAGAGGCCTCACCCACGATCCGTATAACAAATCTGCTGAAACAGCCCTAATAGTAACACTGAAGGTACTCCACCAGCCGGTCACTTTTACAATAAAGGCATTCCATGCAGAGGACACTGGGGCTTTACTCTAATTTATCGAACCCCCGTTTCCAAAAGCAACCTAGAATATAGTTATCTAGTTATTCACTCTGCAAAGAGCCCAATCAGGGCCATAAAATCAAGACCACAACTTGGCTAAAAGGGGACTCACCCCTGATCCGCATAAAAGATCTGCCGAAACAACCCTAGTGGTAACACTGAAGTCACTTTACAATAAAGGCATTCCACGCAGAGGACGCTGAGGCTATACTCTAATTTATGAACACCACACCCCCATTACCCCCCCCCCCTCCCCACCCCTCCATTTAAAAAAAAACAAAATAGAATACAAACATCATTATAAAATATTAACAAAACACATACATATCAAATATCTACGTTGCCAAAGAATAATATCATAGGAAGCCTCAGTGACCATTTGGCAGAAAGCGTCCAATATTCCCAAGCTGATCCAAAAGACCTCACACACAAATGAGGAGATTTGTCCCGGAAGAGTTTTCAAGAAAAAAGGTAGGTGGCCAGTCTAGCAAAGAAGATAGTATATGAGATTGATAGAACAGAATAGAAATGAGAAAGAACAAAGGAGAAAGACAGCGACGGTGGGAATTTAAAGCAATAAATTTCCAGAAAACAGGGGATACTATTTATAGAGAAAAAATAGAATATAAACATCATTGTAAAAATAATATTAACAAAACGCATAAATATAAAATGCCTACATTGCTAAATAATACTAGCATAGAGAGCCCTATAGTGACCTTTTGGTAGAAAGCAAATATCCCCAAGCTGATCCAACAGATCCCATACACAAACGAAGAGTTTTGGGAGAGTTTTCAAAAAAAAGGTAGGTGACTGGTCTGGTCAAGCGAAGAAGATAGTAAATTAATAGAACAGATTGAGAATGGCAGAAACAGTGGTAATTTAAAGACTAAATTTCCACAAAATGGGAATACTGTTTATACAGAAACTCCCGGCACTCTCACGGCACGGGGGAATGGTCAATTGCCAGTAAACATTTGAATCTTTTTTACCGGCGATATATCAGCAACCAAAATTAAAAACAGAAAATATAATTACTTTTTTGTATCATCCATTTTGAAGCTTGTAGTTGAAGTTTATAGGATATTTATTTTCAGGTCGTATGAAGCAAAGCAAGAACGTTGATACAACAAGGCTGGAGGTGAACAGCTGCTTCTTCATGCATACGGCGTCTGCCTCCCTGGACAATCACCACTGCAGTTTTCAGACAGTGTGACAGTAGATGAGACATAGTATCAGATTTTGAAGAAATACCGCCCAGTCTTGCCGGAAACTCATGTAAGAGTTAAAACCACAAGAGACTTGTTTGTTTTATTGTTGCTTTAGGTCCAGCGGACTCTTCCGAGCCAAATCAGGACCGGACAACCCCCGATCCGCATAAAATATCTGCCGAAACAACCCTAGTGGGAAAATTGAATGCCCTCCACCGGCCAGTCACTTTACAATAAAGACATCCAACGCGGGGGACGGCTGAGGGTTGAAATAATACAATCATAGGAAGCCCTAGTGACCACCCGGCAGAAAGCGTCCAACACTCCCAAGCTGATCCAACAGACCTCATACACAAACAAGGAGTCTTGTCCAGGAAGAGTTTTCAAGAAAAAAGGTAGGTCATTGATCTAGCGAAGAAGAAGAAAGTATAGCAGAGTGATAGGACAGATCAGGAATGGGAAAGAGCAAATGATGAAGACAGCGACAGTGGGAATTTAAAGCACTAAATTTCCAGAAAGTGGGGATACTATTTATACTGAAACCCCCGGCACTCCAACGGGGGGAACTGTTGCCGCAGTGAATTAGTCATGCCTACAAAGGCAAGACAGGTTTTCAACTGGGGCTTTCACTGTTCCCTTTATAGGTTAGAACAATCTACAGTGACAAGATTGCTCATGACCCCAAGGGGTACCACAAGAGAAGGACATTGCTTGTTTCGATCTGCTCTCATTCTCTGTTTGGTATTGAAGAACATAAATCTGTTACGTTTGATGAAAATCATAGAAATGATTACTGAGCGAGAGCACTATGACGTTGAACACTCACATTACGTCGACCATTTCAAAGATGACAGAATTATTCTTGTCAAATACATAACAACATAAAAAAAAAAAAGTAAAGCAACTAGCTGGATTGTGTGGGTTTGTGCATTTGAGTGCCATTAGTGCATAATTGGGTGGTTCTATCTGGTCATGTTGTCCTCCAAACCAGGGGCCTCATTCATACATGACCGGATGACCAGGGTAGTGATGGGAAGTGATGTAAACCCCAAACGTGCTCCCAATGCATCACTTTTAAAAGTATCGATGGCATAACCAGGAAGTAAACTAGAGGACGTATGGGCAACATGACTCAGGTCTATATAATACTAATAATAATAATAACAGGCAATTTATACAGCGCTTTCCAAAATCACAAAGCGCTTTACACAAACAAATGTAAACACAACATGCGTACATTGGTCAATAACACGCAACCACAGAATTATACATCTCAACACCAAAAATAACTAACAACACTCACTCATGGCGCCTAAGAAAAGGCCTCTCTAAAAAGATGCGTCTTCAAGTTCGTTTTAAAAGACGTTAGTGAAGGACTGTGACGGACGGACCGAGGTAGCGAGTTCCAGGTCTGAACGGAGAAGAAACTGAAAGCTCTACCACCGTGTCTCACCCTGTGGTATTCTGGTACACGGAACATCCTTTCATCTGCAGAGGAGCGGAGAGACCGAGAAGGAACATAGACAGTCAAAAGTTCGGAAAGATAGCTAGGAGCAGTTCCAGAGATGATGTGGTAGCAGAGACATGCGGTTTTATATTTAATTCGTTGTTCAATTGGGAGCCAGTGTAGCTCTTGAAAGAGAGGCGTGCAATGCTGTGATTTCCGTGCTTTGAAGATGAGTTTAGCTGCAGAGTTTTGGACTTGCTGAAGAGGTCTAAGGACTTTCTGTGTGCAACCTACAAGGAGTGAATTACAATAATCCAATCTAGACAGAATGCATGCGCTAACTAGTGTTTTTGTTGCTTCCTGTGTGAGATACTGTCGAATGGAGCTTATGCGTCTAAGTTCAATGTATGCAATCTGACAAGTTTTTGCAATGTGTTGCTGCATGGAGAGATCCTGATCGAGAAAAAACCCAAGATCGCGAACAAAGTCAGAAAACGAAATAGAAGTAGTTCCAACAGTGATAGTTGAGGGAAGAGAAGAGGGGTCTGCAGATGACGGAGAAACACGGAGGGCCTCAGTTTTGTTATCATTTAGCTTGAGACGGTTGTTTGACATCCACGATTTTACCTCAGTAACACAATCTTGAAGGGTCTGAACTAAATGATTGTAGTTAGAAGGAGAGTCAGAGTGATTAAGTTGGGTGTCATCAGCATACATTTCGTGGCGGACAGAATGTGAGTTAATGAGACGTGAGAGAGGAGAGGTGTACAGAATGAACAGAATAGGGCCAAGCACAGAGCCTTGAGGAACGCCAAAATCAAGCGGTTGTGCGGTAGATTTAATACCGTTTACGAGAACAGCTTGTTTTCTTTCTGAGAGATAAGACCGAAACCAGTTAAGAGCACTGTTTTGGATTCCAAAATCGTTATTTAGACGTGATATATATCCTTTAAGATTTGTTTTGAATTTATGTTCTTTGTGGTAGAATTTAACGTATCTTTAACCCTATTGATCCAACATATACTTTTTTTTCCTGTGTGTAAGTGCCTGTACCAGTGTGTCAAATGTTGATACCCGCCGGTAATCTATCTTACACTCTTCTAAAATAGCAGGGGCGGATCTTGTTCTTGTGCCACTTGTGCACGTGCACACCCCCCTGGCGGTCAAAAAAAAAAAAAAAAAAGAAAAAGAAAAGGAGGGAGAAAAGGAGAAGAAAGAAGAGAAAAAAATTACTAATTCTCACTCACCACACAGTTTCATGTACCTCCAAATTAGGGTTTTTTTGTGTTTTCTTTGTGTTTTTTTTGGTGTGACCAAACTTGTACATGCATCAGGTCAGTTTTGAATAAAACTGATGTGAGTGGCTATTTCTAGTTTTATTTGCAGTAACTTTATCTGTCTTTGTATAAGCCTTTATGCAAGATGTTCTGCTATTGTAAATTTTATCATCAAAGTTTGCAGAGGGGTGTTTGTGTGTGTGTGTGTGGGGGGGGGGGGGGGACTAAAAGAGGACTTTTAGCACAAAACAATACTATTTTCAGTCCTTAAAATAAAGCCCAAAATGCACCAGATTGCACAGATTTTAACCATTATTTTCACATTTTTCCGGGGAGGCATGCCCCCGGACCTCCCTAATACACTCGCCTGTTTCGCAGGCTCGCGCTTGTGGCTACGCCACTTCGAATTAGCTGTGCGCACCCCCTCAACAATGGAAAGATCCGCCCCTGAATAGGTATGTATAAAATGTAATGAATACTATGTGGATAGTTACATATAATATATTATAATGAATACCACGTACACAGTTACACATAATGAATCCAATTTCAATTCAATCAATTATTTATAGTCTGTTCACTAATTAAGTTAGTTAGTTATTCATTGCTCACAGAGTCCAGGGGACTGCAAAGAGCCGAATCAGGACCACAAAATCAAGATCACAACTTTGCTGAAGGAGAACTCACCCCTGATCCACATAAAAGATCTGCTGAAACAACCTTACTGGTAACATTGAAGGCACTCCAGCAGCTGGTCCTCCCACCTCTTTTTGGGTCTCCCTCTTGTTCTACCTCCTTGCACTGTGCCTTGCAGGATGGTCTATATTGTCTGCATATTGTACCACATGTGTATTGCTCGATAAAACCTTAGGAAGTTGGTGTATTAACAAAGTAAATAAAAGAGGTGTCACTATAGACCCTTAAACTGTGGAATACCAGTTTAACAATTCGAAATGAAGAGTATATTTTACCGATTCGTGTACATATGGATCTGTCATGTAATAAACTTTCTATGTACATGTAAATATGTACAAAATGTGTTTCATCAAACTGTCAGCATGAATAAAAGCATTATATAGTACACATATGTCACATAAATGTTCACTTCAGTGTGTATCAACATGTGTTTCTTCAAATTGTCAGCCAAAGAGTAAAAGAGAAAGCTTTATTCCAAACATCACACACATTATTTTTCTCTTCTTATTATGTAAGCGTATGTCTCTTCAAATGGCAAGCTGAAAGAAAAGATGTTCGTACAAACGTCAAACACATGAATTTTTGTGCCCAGGATATGTCATCTTGTGCTTCTTCAAATTGACTACCAAAGTGAAAGCTTTATTACAAGCATCAAACACATGAATTTTTCCCCTGTGAAATTACCTCAGCCTCTTAAGCCCTCCCAGCAAAGTCTTCCTAAAAATAATACTCAACAGGTTGAAACCCCAAGCTGAACAAATCATAGAAGAAAAACAGGATTCAGGGCAGAGCAAAGTACCACTGAGCAGATTTTTAACCTCAAAATAATCTGTGAGAAATACCCACAGCACCACCAACAGCTATATCATTTATATGCAGCTCTGTGGGCAAACCATGAGAGTGTACAGCATCAGCACTAACATTAATGAAGTCATCAAAAGCCTGTATGACAAGGCTACCAGTGCAGTCCTCCACAACAGCACCATCGGGAACTGGTTCAGACCCACAGTCGATGTTTGCCAAGGATGCCTACTCTCTCCGACACTGATCTTCAAACTCTTTCTGGAGCGCATTATGTTAGATGTCCTTGCAGATCATGAAGGCACAGTAAGCATAGGGGGTACAGCAATCTCCAACCTCCGTTTTGTGGATGACATTGATGGATTGGCTGGAGAGGAACAAGAACTTGAACAGCTGGTAAAGATGCTTCACACCGCCTCCAGAGCCTTTAAAATGAAACTAAGTGCAGAAAAGAACAAAATGGTGACCAACAACACCAATGGCATCAACACGGACATCAAAATCAAAAAGTAAAACCGTCAACATGGTGCACAGCCTCAGATATTTAGGAGCCATTGTATCAGACAATGGGTCCTGACAGGAAGTCCTCTTCAGGATAGCACAAACAACAGCTGCCTTGACAAGGTTGAGACCCATTTAGGTAAGGTTGCTGCGTTCCCTTGTCATCTCCATCTTCCTATACGCTTGTGAAGCATAAATCCTTACAGCAGACCTACAAAGAATACAAAGCATGGAGATGAGGTGCAACAGAAGACTTCTGGGCATTTCCTACACCCAGCACATCACCAACGACAAAGTCCGACAGACCATCACACAAGCTATTGGACAACGTGATAACATGCTACAGAGGTGAAGAAACGGAAACTCAGATAGTGTAGCCAAGTCACCAGAACTTCAGGCCTTGCAAAGTGTTACACTCGTTTGATGTTGTTTTTCTATCAGTAGTTGATTCAGCCCCAATGCTGAAGTCCTGATAAGGTGTAACTCAGATTCGTTTATCCACGCAGCCTGCTCACTCAGCAACAAAGCAAAGTCTTCGTATGTAGTTTTCAAACTTTATTCAGCGTTCATCAACAACTGCATACAATCGCCTTTTCACTCTCTCTTTTCACAACACAGTGTATCAATTATATAGTTTTTCTCTCAACTCGAGATAACCTCAGGACGTTCCAGAATGACGCGTCACAACCAATCAGAATTAACTTCGTCATCACTGTTTTACGTCATACAATTTTCCTTTCTGTCCAAGAATGTTCTCAAATATCGTGAAGCTTCTATCGACATTACATTACATTACATTATTATTGCTTTAGGATTCTATCGACAGTAAACAAGCAGATCTAGAGAATTCTCCAATAATATCGACTAACGAAACTTATCAACGTTATACAAAGCTTCTTCTAACAGCAATGCAAACTCAAATCAAAGGTAAATACACTCTATTATTGAATACTTTGCAAAGCGAAACGATTAGATCTATTGTGCGCGTTTCAAACATACTATCCTTCGCGTTTCAACGTAACACACAGACAATCCTGCAAGGCATGGAGCAAGAAGGCAGAAGAAGAGGGAGATTAAAAAAATGGGTGGGAAGACAACATTCCATAATGGAATGGCTTGACACTGAGTGAAGCCATGAGGTCTGCTGAGAACAAACAATGATGGAGTACGCTGGATAAACGATCATCATGCTATGCATGCGAGTCAAAAATTGGTGAATAACGTTCGGCCCCTACGACCTTGGGCCTTCACCTGAATAACCTTAATAATGTAACAACCACTGACTACAGATCCTATGAAGTAACGCCATGGTGTATAGCTTGGTAGGGATTCATACCACAGTTTATGAAGATAAAAAGCACTGCTATTTTCAATAGTTGGTCTGATTGAAAAATGGGGGACAGTTGACGCAGAGTCACCGAAGACCGACATGACTTTTAATCCTGCATGGATGATAATTGAATGCATACTTACAGTCAAATAAAAGTAACAGCAACCGTTCCAACACTTTACACAATAAATCAAATCAAAGCCATTACGGTCTCAACAAGGTACTCAAATGTACAAAAAAAAGGACATTGTAAAATAAAAAGAAACGATAAAAAACCTCTCTCAATGTTACTCTCAATGTTACTCTCAAATGTTACTCTCAATTTTTTTCCAAAACCCACTAAAAATCCACAGGTTATATATTTTAGCTACGTCATTTTCACCCAAAGCAATAAAAACAAGTAAACTATCTTGTGGCCATAAATTGCAACAGACAAGTACTGTTTGCAATCAAAGCAATCTTGTGGCCATAAACTGCAACAGACAAGTACTGTTTGCAATCAAAACACATAAGCTATCTTGTGGCCATAAACTGCAACAAACAAGTACTGTTTGCAATCAAAACACATAAGCTATCTTGTGGCCATAAACTGCAACAAACAAGTACTGTTTGCAATTAAAACACATAAGCTATCTTGTGGCCATAAACTGCAACAAACAAGTACTGTTTGCAATCAAAACACATAAGCTATCTTGTGGCCATAAACTGCAACAGACAATTATGTCATCAATCAAAACACATAAGCTATCTTGTGGCCATAAACTGCAACAGACAAGTACTGTCATCAAACAAAACACATAAGCTATCTTGTGGCCATAAACTTCAACAGACAAGTACTGTTTGCAATCAAAGCTTCATGCCCAAGTTATAACAACAGCAACAGACAAGTACTGTTTGCAATCAAAGCTTCATGCCCAAGTTATAAAAACAGCAACAGATCTTATTGTTCCCGCAGTGAACACATACAATTAATTAAAACGACAAAATGTCTCACACCTACAATACACTGCAATTCATTGGCTATATCTTATGCCTTGATATACAGCTAAGACCCCATCACTATCTATAGCTTAGGCCTTGAAATAC
This sequence comes from Oncomelania hupensis, assembly GCA_036898135.1. Taxonomy (NCBI): domain Eukaryota; kingdom Metazoa; phylum Mollusca; class Gastropoda; order Littorinimorpha; family Pomatiopsidae; genus Oncomelania; species Oncomelania hupensis. The sequence goes on along the minus strand of JBAHVR010000280.1, from coordinate 39,659 downwards.
AGCTAAGACCCAATTACTATATATAGCATAGGCCTTGACATACAGCTAAGACCCAATCACTATATCACTACTAGCTTAGGCCTTGACATACAGCTAAGATCCAATCACTATATAAAGATTAGGCCTTGACATACAGCTAAGACCCAATCACTATTTGAACACAAACTACTCTTCCAAATAACTAAATGTCTCAATAAAGAAGCATGGTTTGGTGCATTTAGTAAGAAAATGATTAATCAGAAATCTCCTTAGTAAGTCAAATGGTGCCTTGTTATACCCTATCTGTGCGCCACACATTCCTTGATCTACTTTAGCTGCCAAGCTTCTGCAATCTAGATATAAATGGATGTCTTAACGAAAAGACTGTAATGTTGCTAGTACTGTAGGGGTATACATTTGACTAGTCTAATTAACGTATTCCATCAATCATTCACTGAATCAGCCAACAACATTATTTAGTTATTAAGCAGCCTGTGGACCGACTCAGTGACTCAGAATAATATGCCTAACATGATCTTTGATATTCTTCCATGATCTCTTTGAGAGAACTGCCACTTTGTTTTGTACTTTCTCAATATCTGCTTTCCCAGGGAGTCGTCCTCTGAGCAGGAACGTTGCAAAATGGACTTTCACCGCTTCATTTTCTTCAGATGTCCATTTTCTTCTGATGGCAATCCTCCTCCGCTTTGATGTGTGACCTAAAACAGCAATGAAAGATAAAAATGCATAGTAGAAAATCCCATTACAGCAGATATAAATCTGCAAACTGCCATAACATTAGAAATAAAAGGTACCGGAGCACAATCTCCAGTTCAGAGAAATCCATAGGACCTAACACACAACACACAAAAAATTGATACTACACAAGGAATGCTCATATGACTTACATGCTGAGTCTCACACCATTATTAATGACTCCCAATACCTTTGACCGTTACCTTGAAGTAAGCGAATTCAAGTAGGTTTAAAGTCACGTCATTATACCTAATAGGTACATGACACAATGAGAGAAATAAAAGTAAAAGTGTTATCTTTCTAGACAACAGTTTATAAAACTATGACCTTGACCTTATTTTGTTTGCCAAATGACATGATCAGATCAAGTTTAGCTGCAATACATGCAATGTAATACCTCCCACACTGCATTACAAGCAATATATGCAATACCTCCCACACTGCATTACAAGCAATACATGCAATACCTCCCACACTGCATTACAAGCAATTCATGTAATACCTCCCACACTGCATTACAAGCAATACATGTAATACCTCCCACACTGCATTACAAGCAATACATGTAATACCTCCCACATTGCATTACAAGCAATACATGTAATACCTCCCACACTGCATTATAAGCAATTCATGTAATACCTCCCACACTGCATTACAAGCAATACATGTAATACCTCTCACACTGCATTACAAGCAATACCTCCCACACTGCATTACAAGCAATTCATGTAATACCTCTCACACTGCATTACAAGCAATACATGTAATACCTCCCACACTGCATTACAAGCAATTCATGTAATACCTCCCACAGTGCATTACAAGCAACACATGTAATACCTCCCACACTGCATTACAAGCAATACTACGATAATTAGTGGGTGTAATGAGAGGCAGGGTGCCTATCCGTAATAGTCTGCTCCATAAGCATAGCACAAACCAGCCACTGCATCCTCGCCCCATAAGTCAAGGATACGATGCGAATAGCTCTGAATCCCTCAACTCCGGACATGCACGAAATACAAACAAATCATCATCCTTATCCTCATCTTCATCATCCTCATCATCACCATCATCATCATCATCATACAGTCAATGGTTGACGTTGAATATTAACCTGAGGTGGAAGCTGAACAGGAAACCCTGGCCTCAGCAATGACTGGTGACTTTTCCAAACTGTCTTCAACTACTGCTTCAAACTGTTCATCGTCCACAACTAAAAACAAAAGGAAGAAGAGAAAACAGTGACAGGTTTTACCCTTTTTTCTCTATTACTCAGACCGAAATAGGTTCGTTTTACTCAAGTAATCTTTGTGTTTCCTGTGACAGTGAGGCAGAAAACGTACAATGGAGTGGGTGGTGTGGTGGGGTGGGGTTGAGGGTGGGTGGTGGGGTGGGGTTGAGGGTGGGTGGTGGGTGTGGTGGGGTTGAGGGTGGGTGGTGGGGTGGGGGTGAGGGTCGGTTGTGGGGTGGGGGTGAGGGTGGGTGGTGGGTGGTAAAACACGTATTGTGGTTGGAAATCACGTCATGAAAATTGTTAGTGACTGTATAAACATGTACATAATTGACACTGAAGGGCTATGGAAATGTATTGAGTTTTTGTTCAAGAGGTATAGTCACGTAAAGGTTTGGCAACAGTGGTAAGTGCATATATGTTTGAAGTGTAATTACTTGCTGAATTAGACCTACTACCAAGTCAAAGTGCAGCTTCCTCCTTGTTTGAAATGTAAGTAGTTGCTGACATAGGCCTACCTACCAAGTCACAGTGCAATGTTCTCATTGTTTGAAATGTAAGTAGTTGCTGACCTAGACCTAATACCAAGTCACAGTGCAGTGTTCTCCTTGTTTGAAATGTAAGTAGTTGCTGACATAGACCTACTACCAAGTCACAGTGCAGTGTTCTCCTTGTTTCTCCCCCCTCCCACTCTTCTGCTTTTATCTCTCCATCTCTGTGTATCATAATCTTTATCTCTTCATCTTTGTGTATCGTAGTCTTTATCTCTGCATCTCTGTGTATTGTAGTCTTTATCTCTCCATCTCTGTATATCGTAGTCTTTATCTCTCCATCTCTGTATATCGTAGTCTTTATCTCTCCATCTCTGTGTATTGTAGTCTTTATCTCTCCATCTCTGTGTATCATAGTCTTTATCTCTCCATCTCTGTGTATCGTAGTCTTTATCTCTTCATCTTTGTGTATCGTAGTCTTTATCTCTCCATCTCTGTGTATCATAGTCTTAATCTCTCCATCTTTGTGTATCGTAGTCTTTATCTCTCCATCTCTGTGTATCATAATCTTTATCTCTCCATCTTTGTGTATCGTAGTCTTTATCTCTGCATCTCTGTGTATTGTAGTCTTTATCTCTCCATCTCTGTATATCGTAGTCTTTATCTCTCCATCTCTGTATATCGTAGTCTTTATCTCTCCATCTCTGTGTATTGTAGTCTTTATCTCTCCATCTCTGTGTATCATAGTCTTTATCTCTCCATCTCTGTGTATCGTAGTCTTTATCTCTCCATCTTTGTGTATCGTAGTCTTTATCTCTCCATCTCTGTGTATCGTAGTCTTTATCTCTCCATCTTTGTGTATCGTAGTCTTTATCTCTCCATCTCTGTGTATTGTAGTCTTTATCTCTCCATCTTTGTGTATCGTAGTCTTTATCTCTCCATCTCTGCGTATCATAGTCTTTATCTCTCCATCTCTGTGTATCATAGTCTTTATCTCTCCATCTCTGTGTATTGTAGTCTTTATCTCTCCATCTCTGTGTATCATTGTCTTTATCTCTCCATCTCTGTGTATTGTAGTCTTTATCTCTCCATCTCTGTGTATTGTAGTCTTTATCTCTCCATCTCTGTGTATTGTAGTCTTTATCTCTCCATCTCTGTGTATTGTAGTCTATATCTCTCCATCTCTGTGTATCGTAGTCTTTTTCTCTCCATCTCTGTGTATTGTAGTCTTTATCTCTCCATCTCTGTGTATCGTAGTCTGTATCTCTCCATCTCTGTGTATCATAGTCTTTATCTCTCCATCTCTGAGTATCATAGTCTTTATCTCTCCATCTCTGTGTATCATAGTCTTTATCTCTCCATCTCTGTGTATCATAGTCTTTATCTCTCCATCTCTGTGTATCATAGTCTTTATCTCTCCATCTCTGTGTATCATAATCTTTATCTCTCCATCTCTGTGTATCGTAGTCTTTATCTCTCCATCTTTGTGTATCATAGTCTTTATCTCTCCATCTGTGTATCATAGTCCTTTATCTCTCCATCTCTGTGTATCATAGTCTTTATCTCTCCATCTCTGTGTATTGTAGTCTTTATCTCTCCATCTCTGTGTATTGTAGTCTTTATCTCTCCATCTCTGTGTATCGTAGTCTTTATCTCTCCATCTCTATGTATCGTAGTCTTTATCTCTCCATCTCTGTTTATCGTAGTCTTTATCTCTCCATCTCTGTGTATCGTAGTCTTTATCTCTCCATCTCTGTGTATCGTAGTCTTTATCTCTCCATCTCTGTGTATTGTAGTCTTTATCTCTCCATCTCTGTTTATTGTAGTCTTTATCTCTCCATCTCTGTGTATCGTAGTCTTTATCTCTCCATCTCTGTGTATCGTAGTCTGTATCTCTCCATCTCTGTGTACTGTAGTCTTTATCTCTCCATCTCTGTGTATCGTAGTCTTTATCTCTCCATCTCTGTGTATCGTAGTCTTTATCTCTCCATCTCTGTGTATTATAATCTTTATCTCTCCATCTCTGTCTCTCCATCTCTGTGTATCATAATCTTTATCTCTCCATCTCTGTGTATCGTAGTCTTTATCTCTCCATCTCTGTGTATCATAGTCTTTATCTCTCCATCTCTGTGTATCGTAGTCTTTATCTCTCCATCTCTGTGTATCGTAGTCTTTATCTCTCCATCTTTGTGTATCGTAGTCTTTATCTCTCCATCTCTGAGTATCCTAGTCTTTATCTCTCCATCTCTGTGTATCATAGTCTTTATCTCTCCATCTCTGTGCATTGTAGTCTTTATCTCTCCATCTCTGTGTATCGTAGTCTTTATCTCTCCATCTCTGTGTATCGTAGGCTTTATCTTTTCATCTCTGTGTATCATAGTCTTTGGCAACCAATAATTAGTCACAACGAAACTGCAAATTTAAGATACCACACACCAAGTCGCATAACACTGCAAAGCTGCTTGAAGTCATTTACACAGGCTGCTGTCTTTACAGAAGGTATACAAACACTCTGTTTTTGTGGGATTGGGGGCATGAAAACAACACAATTGTTCCACTTTTTCCTTACAAAAATGTGTATATTATAACAAAACAAACAAACCAAAAATTAATAAATAAATAAAATAAACTAAAAATCTATGTACAAAAAAAAAAAAAAAAAAAAAAAAAAAAAAACCACCATGTGCAGTCTTTGCAACAACCCAAATTATACAAAAGCTCGGGTTTGTTTGTTTTTAATCCAACAAACTGAAATTTTACCTGAGGTGGTAGTTGAACATGAAGCCTTGGCTTCAGCTACAGGTGGTGACATTTCCATACTGTCTTCATCTTCAACTTCAGGCTGTTCATCGTCCAGAACTAAAAACAAAGCCAAGAGAGAAAGAAAAACACCACAACATTTTACTACAATCACCTTTAATTCTCTCTCTCTCTCTCTCTCTCTCTCTCTCTCTCTCTCTCTCTCTCTCCCCTTTCTCTCTCTCTCTCTCTCTCTCCCCTTTCTCTCTCTCTCTCTCTCTCTCTCTCTCTCTCTCTCTCTCTCTCTCTCTCTCTCCTCCTATTCCTCATTTTCTACTCCCTTCCTCCCTCTCTCTGTTTTTCTTTGTCCCCTAGGAGGGCACTCCATTATATTTTTGATTTTTTAAAAAAGCTCTGTCTCTCTATATAATACCAAAGACAATAATAACATTACTACTACTACTACTACTACTACTACTACTACTACTACTACTACTACTATTTATTATTATTATTATTATTATTGTTATTGTTATTATTATTATTATTATTATTATTATTATTATTATTATTATTATTAAGATGATAATGATGGTGATGACGATTTGAAACATCTTTATCATATCTATTATATCTATTTGTCATATCTATATCTTTTTATCAGTACAACTTATGTTAATCTGATGATTAAAAATTGATATAACAACAACTCTATTACCTTCAAAGAATACTGTTGGTAATATCTCAATACAAAGTACACAATAAAAACTATAAATAAACTGGTTATACATACTATCATCTGCAGTGACGTTGACGTCGTCCAAACTCTTTCCACGAAATGAAGCAAGCTGTCCTTTCTCAACAGACAGCAACAACTTTGCAATCTTGGCTGCTTGAAAGGTCTGCTCTGTTTTGTGTTCACAACTAGAACTAGAGAATGGACAGGTATGCTTGTACAACAATGACTTCCTGTAATATCCATAGCAATCCGGGCATGGCACATAGTCAGAATGATGAGCACTTTCCTTTTGTGAGGAAGGCCTGTGTACCACCAACAAAGATCCTTGGCCATTCTTTAAGACTTTGACATTATGAAGGTGATTTCCTATATTTCTCATTTTTACCAGCCGTTTGTCTTTCTCTTTTGTATCTTTACTTTGTGCGTACTCTCTGACACTTTCCTGGTCTGAATGCATTGTCAGCAAATGTCTTGGAAGTTTTTTCTGTGGTTTTTCACAGTATGCACAAATCCAACTCTTTTTGTCTTCAGATGACTGAACAGTTATTGTAGAACTTACACTGGCACCTTTGTGAGCATGCTCACTACCAGAACTCTTCTGCAGTTTGTCCCACTGGTATTTTGTACAAGAAGTGCCTGCCTTGGATAGTTGGAATTCGGATGACTGAACAGAGCAGTCCTTGCCACCTCTGGTATAGTACACAGGGTTGGTAGTAGTCATAGTCGAGCCCGTTGCTAGTTTGACTGGCTGCTCTTTTGAAGAAGTGCTTGTCTTTCCTGGGAACTCATCATTTTCACTTTCAGGGTCTGAAGGTAATATTACATTTTTAGAACTAGTAGTAGAACAACGAGAGTCATTATCAGGAACAAAAATAGGATCAGCATTGCTATTAACATCCATGGAATCTTCTGGCTGATTGGGGAGCAGACACTGTCCACTCACTGTGGAGCTTGCTTTGGGTTTGCGTTCACTATTGGAACTAGACAATGGACAGGTATGCTTGTACAACGACTTCATGTAATATCCATAGCAATCCGGGCATGGCACATAGTCAGAATGATGAGCACTTTGTTTTTGTGAGGAAGGTCTGTGTACCACCAACAGAGATCCTTGGCCACCCTTTAAAACTTTCACATTATGAAGGTGATTTCCTATATTTCTCATTTTTATTAGCAGTTTGTCTTTCTCTTTCGTATCTTTACTTTGTGCATACTCTCTGACACTTTCCTCGTCTGAATGCATTGTCAGCAAATGTCTTGGAAGTTTTTTCTGGGGTTTTTTGCAGTATGCACAAATCCAACTCTTTTTGTCTTCAGATGACTGAACAGTTATTGTAGAACTTACATTGGCACCTTTGTGAGCATGATCACTACCAGAACTCTCCTGCAGTTTGTCCCACTGCTCTTTTGTACAAGAAGTGCCTGCCTTGGATAGGTGGAATTCGGATGACTGAACAGAGCAGTCCTTGCCACCTCTGTTATAGTACACAGGGTTGGTAGTAGTCATAGTCGAGCCCGTTGTTAGTTTGACTGGCTGCTCTTTTGAAGATGTGCTTGTCTTTCCTAAGAAGTCATCATCTTCACTTTCAGGGTCTGTAGGTGGGGATACATTTTCATAATTAGCAGTAGAGCAAGAAGAGTCACTCTCTGTATCACTATCAGTATAAGGAACAAAAAAAGGGTCAGCATTGCTATCAACATCCATGGAATCTTCTGGCTGATTGGGGAGCAGACACTGTCCACTCACTGTGGAGCTTGCTTTGGGTTTGCGTTCACTATTGGAACTAGAGAATGGACAGGTATGCTTGTACAACAACGACTTCATGTAATATCCATAGCAATCCGGGCATGGCACATAGTCAGAATGATGAGCACTTTGTTTTTGTGAGGAAGGTCTGTGTACCACCAACAGAGATCCTTGGCCACCCTTTAAAACTTTCACATTATGAAGGTGATTTCCTATATTTCTCATTTTTATTAGCAGTTTGTCTTTCTCTTTCGTATCTTTACTTTGTGCATACTCTCTGACACTTTCCTCGTCTGAATGCATTGTCAGCAAATGTCTTGGAAGTTTTTTCTGGGGTTTTTCGCAGTATGCACAAATCCAACTCTTTTTGTCTTCAGATGACTGAACAGTTATTGTAGAACTTACACTGGCACCTTTGTGAGCATGATCACTACCAGAACTCTCCTGCAGTTTGTCCCACTGCTCTTTTATACAAGAAGTGCCTGCCTTGGCTAGGTGGAATTCGGATGACTGATCAGAGCATTCCTTGCCACCTCTGTTATAGTACACAGGGTTGGTAGTAGTCATAGTCGAGCCCGTTGCTAGTTTGACTGGCTGCTCTTTTGAAGATGTGCTTGTCTTTCCTGAGAAGTCATCATCTTCACTTTCAGGGTCTGTAGGTGGGGATACTTTTTCATAATTAGCAGTAGAGCAAGAAGAGTCACTCTCTGTATCACTATCAGTATCAGGAACAAAAATAGGATCAGCATTGCTATCAACATCCATGGAATCTTCTGGCTGATTGGGGAGCAGACACTGTCCACTCACTGTGGAGCTTGCTTTGGGTTTGCGTTCACTATTGGAACTAGACAATGGACAGGTATGCTTGTACAGCAATGACTTCCTGTAATATCCATAGCAATCCGGGCATGGCACATAGTCAGAATGATGAGCACTTTCCTTTTGTGAGGAAGGCCTGTGTACCACCAACAAAGATCCTTGGCCACTTTTTAAAACTTTCAAATTATGAAGGTGATTTCCTATATTTCTCATTTTTATCAGCAGTTTGTCTTTCTCTTTTGTATCTTTACTTTGTGCGTACTCTCTGACACGTTCCTGGTCTGAATGCATTGTCAACAAATGTCTTGGAAGACGTTTCTGTGGTTTTTCGCAGTATGCACAAATCCAACTCTTTTTGTCTTCAGATGACTGAACAGTTATTGTAGAACCTACACTTGCACCTTCCTGAGCATGCTCACTACCAGAACTCTTCTGCAGATTGTCCCACTGGTCTCTTGTACAAGAAATTCTTGCTTTCGTTAGGTGGAATTCGGATGATTGATCAGAGCATTCCTTGCCACCTCTGTTATAGTACACAGGGTTGGTAGTAGTAACAGTTGAGTCCATCGGCAGTTTGACTAACTGCTCTTTTGAAGATGTGCTTGTATTTCCTGGGAAGTCATTTTCGCTTTCAGGGCCTGAAGGTAGGATTACATTTTCAGTATAAGCAGTAGAACCAGAAGAGTCACTCTCAGTATCACTATCAGGAACAACAATAGGATCAACATCTCTATCTGCATCCTGCAATTCGTCTGATGATTCATAACTGAGGAGTGATTCACCGTAAAAACTGCTAGAGCAACCCTGTTTCAAAACAAAAGAAATCAAATAAAAATCCTAATAAAAAGAATGAGAGAATGAAAGAAAATTAAAAAAAACTGGCATCGGCTATATATGACTGACATATGCATTGAACAAAAGTAATGGTTGATTTTAAGTTATTTCCTATCCTAACCTATAATAATAATAATAATAATAATAATAATAATAATAATAATAATAATAATAATAATAATAATAATAATTTATTTTATAAAGCGCGATTCCAGACAACTGTCTGCTCAAAGCGCTCACACGCATGCACACACTCTCACACTCGCAGGTTAACATTATAATCTTAAAGTATCGAATTTAAATGAAGGGTAAAATATGTATACTAAAAGAAAGATGTACATGTACAAGATTTAAACTTTAACACTAAGGTAAAACACAGGAAAGCAATTTTTAAAAAGTTAGGGCAAAAAGGGTACAGTGGTTACAAATACAATATATAAATAGCACAAGCTAAGAAATAATTGATTTTACATGCGAATCACAAAACCAAACCATAAACAGAATTTTAAAAAGTATGTGATAAAACAAAATGACATCGTACTAAAATGTATTGCACATATTAACATTGCATTGCATTGCACAAACACACACACATACACACACCTATCCTATCCTATCCTGTCCCATAACCCGAAGGTCGTAGGGGACAGATGATCGTTTAACCAGCATACTCCATCTTTCTCTGTCCTCAGCAGCCCTCATGGCTTCGCTCAGTGTCAAACCAGTCCATTCTCGAATGTTGTCCTCCCACCTCTTTTTCGGTCTCCCCCTTCTTCTACCTCCTTGCACTGTGCCTTGCAGAATGGTCTTTGCAAGGCCTGATGATCTGGTGACGTGGCCATACCATCGGAGTTTCCGTTTCTTCACCACTGTGAGCAGGTCATCGTGTTGTCCAATGGCTTGTGTGAGGGTCTGTCGGACTTCGTCGTTGGTGATGTGTTGGGTATAGGAAATGCACAGAAGTCTTCTGTAGCACCTCATCTCCATGCTTTGTATTCTTCGTTGGAGATCTGCTGTGAGGGTCCATGCTTCGCAAGCATACACACACAAAGAATGAAATTACGGATTTAACCGTCTTATAAAATATTACGTATTACATTTAAAAACAAAAATTAAAATAATGAAAATGGCCAAAATTCGAAACTCGAAAAGTCATTGGGGCACCACAATGATCGTTCAAACAGTGAATGCCATCTTTCTATGTCCTCAGCAACCCTCATGGCTTTGCTAAAGGTCAAGCCAGTCCATTCTCGAATGTTGTCCTCCCACCTCTTTGTATGTCTCCCTCTTCTTCTGACTCCTTGCACTGTGCCTTGCAGGATGGTCTTTGCAAGGCCTGATGCTCTGGTGACCTGGCCATACTATAGGAATTTCCGTTTCTTCACCACTGTGAGCATGTTATAGTGTTGTCCAATGGCTTGTGTGATGGTCTGTGGGACTTCGTTGTTGGTGATGTGCTGGGTATAGGAAATACCCAGAAGTCTTCTGTATCACCTCATCTCCATACTTGGTATTCTTCTTTGTAGGTCTACTGTGAATGTCCATGTTTTGCAAGCATAGAGAAAGATGGAGATGACAAGGGAGTGCAGCAGCCTTACATTGGAGTGTACATTGATGGCCCTGTCTTCCAAATGCCCTTCAAACTTGGCAGGGCAGCAGTGGTTTGTGCAATCCTGGAGAGGACTTCCTGTCATGACCCATTGTCTGATACAATGGCTCCTAAATATTTGAAGCTATGCACTGTGTTGAGGGATTGGCCATGGACTTTAATGTCCTTGTTGATGCCATTGGTGTTGTGGGTCATAATTTTAGTCTTCTCTGCACTTGTTTCAATTCCACAGCCACTGGAAGTGATGTCAAACCTCGGTACCAGCTGTTCAAGTTCTTGTTCCTCCCCAGCCAATCCATCAATGTTATCTGCAAAACGGAGTTTGGAGATTGGTCTACCCCCTATGCTGACTCTGCCTTCATGATCTGCAAGGGCATCTGACTTGGTGCACTCCAGGAAGATGTTGAAGAGTGTTGGAGAGAGTAGGCATCCTTGACGCAAACCAATTGTTGTTCTGAACCAGTTCCCGATGGGGCTGTTGTAGAGGACTGCACTGGTAGCCTTGTTATACAAGCTTTTGATAACTTCAATATTGTTAGGGCTTATGTTGTAAACTCTCATGGTTGCCTACAGAGCTGCATGCCAGACTCGGTCAAACGCTTTCTTGAGGTCTACAAACACATGACATAGATGCTATTTGTGCTGTAGGTATTTCTGACAAATTATGATGAGGTAGAAAATCTGCTCAGTGGTATTTCGCCATGTCCTGAATCCTGCTTATTCTTCAGCTATAATTTGTTCAGCTTGGGGTTTCAACCTGTTAAGTTTTATTTTCAGGAGGACCTTGCTGGGATGGCCGATGAGACTGATGGTGCGGTAGTTTTCACACTCCTGAAGGTTACCCTTTTTGGGAAGAATGATGACAAGCGACTGGGTCCATGGTGTAGGCCACTCCCCACTAAACCAGATCTTGTTAGAGATAATGGTGAGGGCATCAATTATCACTTTTCTTCCTGCATGAAGCAATTCGGTGGGTATGTTGTTCACTACTGCTGACTTCCCCTTATTCAGCGATTGCACTGCTGCCTCAACTTCTTCTCGGAGAATTAAAAAAGTTTTCTTATTTTTCTCTGTTCTGGGGACATGCTAGAACTCAGGGGTCTCCGTTTGATGTGTGGTTTGTAAAGGTCAGAGCAGTATTCTGTCCATCTATCCAAGACGATGATCTTTCTATGCTTTTGACCTTGAGATGACATTGACCTCTAACTCCAAATACACTCATGGACTATCAAATAACCTACAGCAAAAGTTGTATTGTGCCACAAAAAGTGACTTTGGGATGACCTTGACCTTGGGATGACCTTGACCTTCAAATGACCTCTCATGCATGTATGATTAAATATATAGCCATTCTACTATATGATGACACATTTTTTGTATGTTTTTGCAAGGTCTAAAATGACCTTGACCTTCAAAACCAATGCAAAAACGGAACAAATATGAAAGTTCAATATACCATCTCTAAACACAACATGTTTGGACTTTATATCTTAGATAGTTTAGGGCCAAGGTCACTTCAAAGTACCTATATCATCTCTAAATACAACATGCTTGGACTTTATATATACCTCATAGTTTAGGGCCAAGGTCACTTCAAAGTACCTATACTAACTGATTTTAAACATATCCAGTGACCTTGATTTTATACTACTCAAAATAATACAAGGGCCACTTGGACATATGGGTTTCTCTTTAAATCAGAAACACGAATTCAATTTATTAGTTCATCATATTTTATTGCAATCATTTCTGCATCAATAACAAAAAAGATTTTAGACATCAGTCGCTTAAAATTTGAGTAAATTCAAGTTAACTGGACATACCCCTCCTTTACAAAATCAAAACTTTAGAAACCAAAAATCTATAGAGTCGGTATCGGTTGTGGCCACCATTTGCATCAATGCAGTCTTGGCATCGTTGCCTCATGGACCGTATCAGGTTATGGAGGATGTTTCCTGGGATGGCCAACCACTCTTGCTGGAGAACTTGGGACAGAACTTCAAGGTTAGCTCCTGGTCTATCGACCCAAGACATCCCACAGATGTTATATGGGGTTCAAATCGGGTGATCGAGCCGGCCAATCCATCCTTATGACGTGGTGTTGCAGCAGGAAGTGATTGACGATACGCACTCGGTGGGGTCTGGCATTATCGTCCTGTAGTATTACCTGAATTTACCTGAGTGGCCACTGAGCGCGGCCGACGGGGTAGGAAGTTTGAGAACTTATTTTAACCCCCTTAACTGTCTCTTTATCACGGCGGTTTTTGAACTGGTTGACGGTTTCAGCTTCAACAATTGATTGTTTCAGTGCATTCCATGGGTTCACAACTCTTTGTGAAAAAAAGTTTTTTCTGAGATTCAGTCTAGACCTGTCTTTGAACAGTTTGTTGCTGTGACCTCTATGGTAGAATGATGACTGGCATGAAGTAAAAAATTTGTCAGCAGAAACTTTTTCAAGCCCCTTTATGATCTTGAATGTCTCGATGAGATCTCCCCTGTCTCTCCTTTCTTCTAATTTCTGCAAATTGCAAAAAGCTAGTCTCTCATCGTACGGCAGGTGACCAATCCCTGTGATCAATCTCGTAGCTCTCCTCTGCACCTTTTCCAACTCTGCAATGTCTTTTTTGAGGTAAGGTCGCCATACTTGGATACAATACTCCAGATGTGGTCGTACAATTGATTTGTAGAGTGGGACAATAACTTCCTTAGTTCTGGCTGTGACCGTTCGCATGATCTGCCCTACTGCTCTGTTGGCTCGTTTTGCTGCCTCGCAGCACTGGCGACTGACCGACAGTGACCTGTGCATGATGACGCCTAGGTCCCTTTCTTCCTCCACTGCTCCAAGTTCTTGTCCTCCTAGCATGTAAACATGACAAGTGTTTTTACGGCCTGCATGTAGAGTCTTGCACTTGTCCACGTTATACTGCATCAGCCACTTCTCTGACCACATTTCTGCTACTTTAAGGTCATGCTGTAGTTTGTCCTCCCCGCAGGGTCGGAGACGTCGCCGTAGATCTTAGTGTCATCAGCAAACTTTAGAACGCTGGTCAGCATATCGTCCTCCAAGTCATTAATGAACACCAGGAACATGGTCGGCCCCAAAATGGATCCTTGTGGAACTCCGCTTGTCACATCTACCCATGGAGAAGCTTGTCCGTTGACCACAACTCTCTGCTTTCTACCACGCAGCCACTCTTCCATCCACTGCAGCACTTTTCCGTCCACACCGAGTGCTTTCAGCTTATCAATGAGCCGCTTGTGAGGGACCTTGTCGAACGCCTTGGCAAAGTCAAGGTAGATGACGTCTACATCTTTCCCTTCGTCCAGCATGCGTGTCATGTCCTCCAGGAAAACGAGCAGGTTTGTCAGACAGGACTTTCCTTTTGAGAAGCCGTGTTGGCTGCCTCGGACCAGCTGATGCCTCTCAAGGTGACTGCTCAGGAAATCCCGCAAAATACTTTCAAAGACTTTCCCAACCTGAGAAGTCAGCGATACCGGCCTGTAATTTCCTGCTTTACATTTTGCACCCTTTTTGAATATCGGCACAACATTTGCCTCTTTCCACCCCACTGGCACCTCTCCGGTGTCCAAGGACGCCTGTAAGATCAGTGACAGAGGATATGCTAAGGATTCCGCTGCTCCCACCAGTACGGCTGGTGAAATTTCGTCAACCCCTGGCGCCTTGTTAGAGTTCAGATTTTGCAACTTCTTGAGGACTATGTCTTCAGTAAAAATCACATGCATCAGTCTTTCCTCTGGTGAGCCTGTAAACTTACATTGGGGTTCCGGTCTGTCACCATTGCCCTCCACCGTGAAAACTGATGCAAAGAAATTGTTCAAGATGTCCGCTTGTTCCACATCATCAGTGTGCAGCTCCCCGTCACTATCTTCCAGAGGACCAACTTTGACCTTGCAGCGCAGCCTGTCCCTTGCATAGGCATAAAAAGACTTTGTATCCTGCTTGATATTCTGTGCCAGCTTTTCTTCAAACTTCTTTTTACTATCTCTGATGAGTTTTGTACTGTCATTCTGACACTGTTTATATGCGAGAAAGTCTTCTTGCCTACCACTCTGCCTGTATTTCTTCCATTTCTTCCTCTTCTTCTTGACACTGTTGAGTGCCTCTCTATTCATCCATTTGGGCTTCCTAGTGCACCTCGTTTTCTTCAGCGGTACGCAACTTCTCACCACCTTCTGCAGCGTTTGATGAAACAAGTCCCACTGTTGACTACAGCTCTTCCCTTCAAATTCATTGTCCCAATTCACCTTTTCTAAGTTTTCTCTGACCACCTTCCAGTTTGCCTTTCTGTAATCCCTTATCTCTTTCTTCCTGTCGGTATTACTGTCTCTAGGCTCAGAAAAGGCCACTTTGAAGTGCACAACGTTGTGATCGCTGTTGGCTAGAGGATCGCCTATCTCCACCTCCTGCACCATCTCTTCTTCAGAGCTGAACACCAAGTCCAACACATTTGCTTTTCTAGTAGCTACAGCCACATGCTGAAACCAAAAACAGTCACTTACTGTATCGAGCAAACCTTCCCCTGCTCCATCACACTCATACGTATCCCAGTTAATACCTGGACGGTTGAAGTCTCCCGTAACAACCACATGCCTGTACTTTGCTGCCTCTTTTAAAACTGCAAACAATTTCTCTTCATTTTCCTGACTAACACCGGGTGGATTGTACACTACACCAAACAATGTTTCTTCTTTGTCCTGCCCATATATGACACACCAGATGCTTTCTGTATAGTCCTGCTCCTCACAGAGTTTCACTTCTCTAACTTGCAAATTATCTCTCACATACATCAAGCATCCCCCACCTCTCCTTCCCACTCTATCACTTCTAAATGTCTTGTAACCATTGATGTGAATTTCACTGTCTGAAATGTCTCCATGTAGCCAGGACTCAGTAATGGCACTAATGTCTGATCCCTCGCTTAATACAAAAGTGTGAAAATCATTAAATTTATTAACAACACTGTGTGCGTTTATTGATGTGCACTGCAAAAAATGTGATGAAGAAGTAGAAACAATTGATGATGCATTATATACATTATTTTGTACAGATGCGGCAGGTTCAGGATAAAAACTTAGTCCTTTTTTGATGCAGAGGCCACATTCAACTCAGATGCTGATGGCGCCTCATCCTCAGATTCACTTGCTCTATGATGGTTACTCTCATCTATCATAATCACTTCATTTCTCCTGATCATGCATTTCTTGCCGTCTTTCAAACTGCGTTTCTCTTTCAGTTCATCTCTCAAAGCCTTCTGTTCTCTTTGCTCTGCTTTTGTCAAGTCCCTACTGACATACACCGTATTGTACTCTTTAGCTCTAAACAATTTTTTGCTATTCATGAGAATGTCCTTCCTCTGCTTGGCACTAGTACACTGCACCTTGAGGGGTCTGGATCGCTCCCCTGTCTTCCTGCCTAACCTTTCAAAGCCAATTCCCTCTGCCGCTTCCTGACCCAGCCCCAGTGCAGACACCACACCAGCAAAAGCCTCCTTGTCAGGTTTTGTCTCAGGCAGATTCTTGATGATAATATTCATCCTTCTTTCCTCTCTGAGCTTAGCTTCATACACTTCCTCCCTAACCACAGACCTGACAGAAGTTGCAACTCTCACTTCAAAGCCACTATCCAAGTTGTCCACTTTGCTTTCCTTTTCCTTCCCCAATGGCCCGCAGAGCTGGGAGAACCCTAGGTTGTAGGACGTCATCCCTGTAGCCAATACCATTTAAGTTGCCATGAATTTGGAGCAGGGGTGTTCTGAAGTTTAATGCGAAGCCACCCCACATCATGACAGATCCACCACCAAAGCGGTCATGCTCGCGCACCGTCGCATCAGCAAAACGCTCCCGTGGACGCCTCCAAACATTCACTCGACGGTCGTTGAAAGACAAGGAGAACCGAGACTCGTCTGTAAAGAGCACCCTTGACCAATGTTGCCTAGTCCACACCAAATGACGCCGAGCCCAGGCCAAACGCACGGCACGGTGAGCTGGGGTGAGCAAAGGCCGTACTGCTGGTCGTCTTGATCGCAGGTTTGCCTCGTGTAGACGGTTGCGAATTGTCTGGTCGCTGACGTTAACATTGCTGGCTGCATGAAGCTGTCTTCTGATGGTGTTTGCTGTAGCGGAACACATCCTCAGAGTTGACAGGGTGATGAAATGGTCTTGTCTTGCAGTGGTAACGCGGGGGCGTCCGGACCTTCTTGGTTCTTGGACGCTTCCAGTGTTGTTAAAGCGCTCCCGCAGCCTTTGGGCAATGGAGTGGGACACTCCCAGCCGCCTGCCAACTTCTCTCACCCCCACCCTTCCTGAAGCCATGCAATAGCTCTGCCTCTATCCGCATCAGTCAATCGTCGCCTTGGGGGCATGGTTAGAAAAGCAGCAAAAGCGCTGCCATTTATAACCAGAAAAAAGCGCCGATTGTTGAACTGAACTCACAAAATGCAAGCCTTTCGCGTGCAAATCACTTTTTAATGTTGAAAATTTTGCTTTATTAGCAAGACAACAGTAAATTAGGGTAATTTTTTGGTAAAAATTGGGTTTGTTTTTCAATTCAGTGCAGAAAGTTCAAAACTCACACATGTGATTACTTGTCAGAATAAGATTGTCTTGAATGTTACTGTACAGGATAAGTTTTGAAATAAGCAATATAAGTGATATTATTGATAGCAGCAAAAAATAATTAAACTAAATGAAATATGAGAGTGGCCCTTCAATTATTTTGAGTAGTATATTTAGAGAGGTTGACCAAATTTGCACTGTATGTGTGTCTCATTGAATTATATCCATCATGCATTAAACAATCATAAACTAGAAAACGCTTCAGAACTGGTGCTTTGACTAACAAAACAGCTCATCTCATTTTGGTCCCTGCAAGGGCAGATCAATTGACAGCTTGAAGGCTCAACAGCTGACAAGACGTGATTACATTGGAGAGTTCGGGAGAAGGTTCTACATGTTAGTATTAATGAGAAATATACTTTTAATAATTGTAAAAACTTGTAATACATTATTTTATATCAGCAACTAGTACTCAAATAAAGAAATGTAAAAAACTAATAATAAATGTCATATATAATGAACTCTATTTCTCTGTGCATAGATGCTGTAAGCAGGTATAGGCCTACTCTCTCTTAGGCTAACTATTTCTATATGGCCATATTATTACTAAAATCAACCAATAATATTATTGCAATATAAAATTTACAATATTTAACTGGTTGCTTAATCTATGCTTCTATTACGAAGAGCTTCAGATTAAAAGATGCGTACAATTTACAATAGATAATGCTTGCGGCCAACTCCAGTTCCATAAATATCGGCAGCCAGCATCGGAAAATTGCTAGTGCCTTTCAACAATACCAACTCTTCTCCACGTGAATGAGGCCAGATGTTTACTTCCTTTTAAGACAAACTGTTCGCCATCTAAACACGCAAACATATTTTTTTAAAATAAATAAATATAAAAATCAACTAAATTTAGCCAGGGCACATGATTGGGGCACATTTGAAAACGCATTGGAGCGTAAATACGCCCGGAGCGCACTCATTTTCATTCATGCATTGTTATTGTGTTGAAGATTTTTGAAAGAGACATCATGTTCTATTATTACCTCATGCACCATTGGAAGTTCTACAATGTATCTCTCTGGCTTCACCCACACCATCTGTGTTTCCAATGGATCAATGCTTTCTGTAACAAAGAAATCAGCAAATGTATCATGGGTGATAATAATATAATAATAACGGATTTTTATATAGCGGATACTCCAGCCTATGACCAGACTCACCACGCTTTACATAGTCATTACATATAAGTACATGCACTCGATAAACCTCGCTTTCGCTACAATACACCAAAAGACAGAACAGTAAGGGTACAAATTATTTACACTTATGTACACAAATTACAATTTACAACTATGTACACAAAACACAATACTGATAGCAGTAGCACAGTTGGTAAGGACTGGTTTTCTATGCCGAAGGTAGAGAGTTCAAACCCTGCAGAGACTTTTCAGGTCACTAAGTGTTTTCTCTGGAAACTTTGGTGTTCTCCCTTCCTTCAATAATGTTGGTGGATGCCGTCAATTTTTTTTTTTAAATCGCAAAATTAAAATGTGATTTTCTTCCGGTCTTCTAAATAGCCACTTTCCTTTACACTACATGTTTGAGAGATGATTGAGTCCGATTTAATAATAAGGTACATTTAGCATCCATTATAATAATAATAATATTAGTAGTAGTAGTAATAGTAGCAGTAGTTGTAGTAAGTAATCTTTAGTTATTTCCTATCCTATCCTCCTATCCAATCCTGTAACTCAAAGGTTGTTGGGGCACCACAGATGATCATTTAACCAACGTACTCCATCTAGTTATTTACTTTTTTAAAATTTAATCATAAAACAAAAAAGCAATTTTTAATCACTTAAGTTTGAATAACTATGGGGTTCACATTAAAAAAATTCCCACCAAAAAATGTTCCTGCCACTGGTAGAATTGAACCCTTGTTCACTGGCACTCATGCATGTAGCATAGCTCACAGCCTATTATATACTTTAAATCTAGAAAGGTGAAACTGTACAGCAGCTAAGCTAAAATCACAATATAGGTAACAACATGACAATTATTTCTAAGTATAAAACACTAATATACTTACTGTATCCCTCTGTGTCACTGTCAGGCTCTGTTTTCACTTTAGACAAATCTAAATCACGTGGCTCCTGAAATCAATTTGAGAATATATTACTTTAAACCAATTATGAGAACATTTAATGACCGTACCACACAGTTCATGTGTTAAAGATTTGTAAAAGATACATCAAGCTCGATTATTACCTCAGACTCCATTGGATGTATATCAATGTATGTCTTTGACTTCACCCACACAGTCTTCGTTTCTAATGGCCCACTGCTTTCTGTAACAAGAAATTAGGAAACATATCATGGGTAAGCGCCACAGTGGACGATAAAACTGAACAGTTGTTGTCACTCACATTCATATTCCTGTGTAGGTCACACCAACTTAAAATCACTAAAACGTTCACTTCCATGAAAAATGTTCTTGATGCTTCTGTAATTGATTGATTGATTGTTGCTTTAGGTCCAGCGGACTCTTCCGAGCCAAATCAGGACCGGGCTTCTGTAATTAAACATTCGTTCACTGGCACATAAGGCAAGTATTGAGCTCACAGCCTGTTCTATATTAACTCTTTCCCTGCCAATCGACGATATATCGTCGATCTGAGCCGCCATGTTTGTGCCAATCGACGATATATCGTCGATTTCAGTATTCCGTTTCGCTCCGTTTTTTTGCGCAGTCCAATCCAAGTTTTATTTTAACTAAAGAGAGATAACTCTTTCTACTTTCGTTCCCGATCGACACGCGCGTGGTTTCTTCAAATTGATTCGTTTTTAGAGTGTTTTTTGTGCATTTTACTAAGCATATGTGATGGGCACAATCGACATTGTGTCAAACTCTGCTAATAATCAATATAATTTCAAACTGTAAAGTGTATTTTGATCCTAAATAAATTTTCTTTCTGGTGTGTGAAGCTGATTCAGTGATTTGAATTATTCCTCCAGATTTTTTTTTTATCACTGTGGTATGTAGAAATATTTTTATTTTATTTTATAATTTCAAAAAGATCAACATGCTTTCAAAACACATATTTCAATAACATAATCAAATTAACATTTTTGTGGGTTTTTTTCTTATTCTTCACTCTTTTACCTTTAATTTGATATGAAATATGTCTATTTAACAACTATTATTGAAAGAACAGTAGCTTAAATGCCTAAGGTACTGAACTTTCTTTCCGGTGTCTGGCACAAACGTGGAAACATGCCTGGCAGGGAAAGAGTTAAGTAAGATCTAGAGAAGCCAAACTGTAAAGCACTTCAGCTACAATCACAATATAGTTTAAAAAAAACATGACAAGGATTACTATCAGGGCTCCCCATTATGCTGAAATTGCGCGTAATCACGCCTTAGACCCTTTAAAATCATGCCTTAGAATTGCTGATCAGGCATGAGAAATACCTCCGAACTGTTATAATTGGTGCTGAAAACACATCTGAAAAATCTATTTACAGTGTGTGAAGAGAGCGAATGCATAATCGTTCCTAAAATTAACACAGCCATACAGGCTGAAAACTTAGCTCGATGTTTACTGGTTAACCTTCTGCACTATCAACAAATCACAAATCTCCTAAATCATCTCGCTATGCTTAGGAAGTGACATCACAGTTTGATGTGACGTATAGGTTTGTGACGCATCATATGCAGTGGTTTCTTCCCATGTTTAACTATGAAACCATCAATCACGGCATTTGTCCATTGGCTTTTTCCAACTACTTAAAATGCTTAACAAGGAGTGAAAAAGATACTTAAAATTATAAAACTAAAGTGATTCCACTCCTTTGATTCATTGCAAATTGGGAGCCCTGACTATAATATGTTAATATGCTTACCATTTTCCTCAGTGTGACAGTCAGGTTCTGTCTTCACTGTACAAGTACACAATAGTGGTATATGTGGCTCCATCATGTCGCTGTCAGGTGCTGTCTTGCTTTCTGATTCTTCCTTTATGTTGAACTCCATGTCACTCATATTAACGGTATCTCTGACAAACTGTTCACTGCTGCTTTGAGAAACATGACGGCTTTCTCTTCCTGCAATTTCTAAACAAAACAACAGCTTTCATATGAATATTTCCTGACAGCCAGCATAAAATCTTACATCTTTTCCTTTAACCTAAATGTTACACTTACAGGTGACACAATAAATTGGGAGCCCTGACTATAATATATGCTAATATGCTTACCATTTTCCTCAGTGTGACAGTCAGGTTCTGTCTTCACTGTACACGTACACAATAGTGGTATATGTGGCTCCATCATGTCGCTGTCAGGTGCTGTCTTGCTTTCTGATTCTTCCTTTATGTTGAACTCAATGTCACTCATATTAACCGTATCTCTGACAAACTGTTCACTGCTGCTTTGAGAAACATGACGGCTTTCTCTTCCTGCAATTTCTACACAAAACAACAGCTTTCATATGAATATTTCCTGACAGCCAGCATAAGATCTTACATCTTTTCCTTTAACCTAAATGTTACAGGTGACACAATAAATTGGGAGCCCTGACTATAATATATGCTAATATTAGGTACTCCAAGCCCTTCATTGGCTCTTGTCCGCTCGGCACTTTTGACTCAGTTTTCACTTCACTTTCAACACTTATTATTAATGTAAAACTGCATCAAAACGAACAGTGGCTGTATTCAAATAAAAATTGAAAGCTTTATCTTTACATCTGTGTTGTTTTTGATGCATGTTTATGCGAAAGATTCCGAGAAAACAGCTTTTGAATACGCCCCTATCCGAACGCTGAATGCCGCTGCGAAAAAAATGTCACCGTCGTTTGCTGAGAGGTGACTCGTTTCAAACGTCAAGCGCTTTGCGATACTTCATTGGATGGCCTAAAAATAAGAACCAATGAGAAGTTCGGATACTTAGCTTCATTTACATACCAGTATGGTGGGCTCTCGTGTGTAAACGTTTTGTTACGAGCCGAACAAAGTGGATAAAGCGGTTTTGATGTAAGTTTGATTTTAACTAGAAGTTTAAAACTTAGCAAGAAATAAAGAGCAGACTTTCCTTTATAAAACTAGGGTATTTATTAATTTGTGCATTACTGTATCGCGGAGCGCTTTGCCGTAGAAAAGTCTACCCAAACGGTGTTCGGGGTTTCTTCCGGCCATGGGCCAACTCGTAGGCCTATTCAGCGACACGAGTGCTGAGCGTAGTAGCACACCAGTAGGCCTATACTTTGCCGGCACGCACTGCGAATTTGATGATTTCCCAACTTTGAAGCACCAAAACGGCTGAACATTACATGGGATAGGCCTGAAGAAAATTGGGCTTGGAGTATAACATATGAAGGGGTTACCTGTCAAAAATCAGCTTTCTGGTATCAATATTGGCTTCACTTTGAGACTCCAAAGTTGTCAATTTCTTCAATTCCAAAACGTTGCCAAAAAAACACCAACATTCGGCATTTTCAAACATTAATAACTTTTTACCTATTTGTCCTATAAGGAAAAAAATATACCACTGTGTTCAGAATGAAAAGCTCTTTAAATCTATGTCAGTTTTGTGATGAGGAAATCATTTTTTAAAAATGGCTTTTGACTACCTACTAATATGCTTACCATTTTCCTCAGTGTGACAGTCAGGTTCTGTCTTCACTGTACAAGTACACAATAGTGGTATATGTGGCTCCATCATGTCACTGTCAGGTGCTGTCTTGCTTTCTGATTCTTCCTTTATGTTGAACTCAATGTCACTCATATTAACGGTATCTCTGACAAACTGTTCACTGCTGCTTTGAGAAACATGACGGCTTTCTCTTCCTGCAATTTCTAAACAAAACAACAGCTTTCATATGAATATTTCCTGACAGCCAGCATAAGATCTTACATCTTTTCCTTTAACCTAAATGTTACAGGTGACACAATAAATTAATCTCCAAAGTGCAATCAAGGAGGAAGAAAGTACTGGTCTATTTCACAATTTCCAATTAAAAAGATCATGCAGAAACAACTTTGCCATAGTTAAGATCAGCACCCTGCACTCATTCACTGCACAGTCCACTAAAAAGGTAAGAAAAAAAAAACTATTTTGTTAGTGTTGGGGTGTGGATGAGAGTGTGCTAAACGTAACACGTATCCTTCACGGCAGTGCATTCAAGTACTTTCTGACTGTGTCTAAAAACTCTCTTAGTTCCGCCTCGTAGGGTCCCTTAACGTAGGCTGGACTGCTTATAACCTGCTGAGAGACGGCCGGCGACCCACAGCACAAGCTATGCAACTGGCACTCGCCTGGAAGCTTATAATTACTTTAACCGCGCGCCAAGCTCGGTACTGTATAGGGCCAGGAAGGGGGCTGGCGGGCGGCTGCGCTACATGCAATTGAGTGCCTATTGCTTGCACCATTAGGACCACGAGACTTTCGTAAATTCGCTGTTATTACAGAGGCCAACAACCAAACACAAGAAAATATTTTATAATGTCGACCACATCACCAGAAAGTTCAAACTGTGTACTAAGTGACTTCAAATGGTGAACATTGTAGAAAGGATTTAAATGTGTATTTAAAATGCGTATATACACTAGATCGAAAACCGGTCCGTTGCAAGGCAATGAAGGGCCGATCAGTATACACGGTCAAATCGACTAAAATATAAGACAAACGAAATGGTATTCTGATATTTAGTTTATGCTAACACAACACACAGATATGAAAGTAACTAAAATGCAAAAGGACTACCACAATACAAACGATATTTCACATAAATATGATCAATTCTATAGCACAGAGTTAGAGAATGATATCCACTCAGTCGTACGCCGTTCTTTGTCTAGTACATGTAATAGTATGTTAGCGTGCAGCGTGGGAAGCGAGACTGCAGGCATGATATGAGGCTAGCCGGCTGGCTGCAGGGCTTGCCAGCTATAATTAGCCTAGTAGCTCCACTGGAAAGTCCTTTCCAGTGAAAGAAAGCACAGGCGTGCCTTTCTTGTGAATTTGTAAAGAGGGGCTCGAGTTAACATTTGTCAAGAGGGGCTCGTGTTAACATTTGTCAAGAGGGGCTCGTGTTAACATTTGTCAAGAGGGGCTCGTGTTAACATTTGTCAAGAGGGGCTCATGTTAACATTTATCAAGAGGGGCTCGTTTTAACTTCTAAAATGAAAAGCAATTTAAGTTGAACTTGAAGCCAAATACATTTTGGATAATGAAAAATCAAGTAATTAGCCATCCAGTTGAAATGACAGTAATAGGAGAATTAGGCCTACAAAGCTTTCATTTTGACTGCCGTGGAAATTACTTTTTTTTTTTTTTACAGATACCACGATGGTGATCTTACATGTCATGTGCTGACTGTAGAACTTGTAAATTTTAAGTTTCCATGTTCAGTGAATTCTTCATTACCAGTGGCAGTGCCTACTCACCTTGAGGATGCGACGCTTGCAATCTCATCCAGTCTACCACTGGTTCCTCAGCAATGCCAATCTTTAGCTTCACCTCAGACAGCACTGGACAGTCTTCGTCCTCCATAACAGGGCAATGTAATACCTCAACGTGCAAACTACTGCTCAAACATGAACATGGGAAGTAGTACCTGACACCGGAAGTTAGCTAAGAAAAGCTCTCCAAACCATCATAATTTTCTTTCCTAACGTTTTAGTAGAAAGTCATGTGACGAAAAAGAAGTTAAAAAAAAACGTTTTTATCAATATAACAATACTTAACTGCAAAATGTCGTATACCAAAGGTGAACACAACAAGCAGATACTTACAAAAGAATTAGTTCGGTCTAGCATAAAAAGTGGTGCTATTAAATCCACGATTACAGAGCCAGATTGTCATTTAATAAATTAGTTCCGTATCGGCGTATGTCTCCCAAGTTTTACAATAAAACTTTCAGTTTAGGTTCTCTGCTTTTTTTTTTTTTGAGAGGGGCCGAGTAGCTCAGTTGGTAGAGCGTCTTACTAGTAACCGAAAGGTACCTGGTTCGAATCCCGGATTGGCCAATGTGTGACCATATTATTTTCCCCTTACCATCATTGCATCAACTGGTTCGCTGGTGTTATAATAATGTGACTATACGCCGCGGTGTCGTGTGACTATAATCTACATTTGCACTTTCTTTGTTTTTTTTACTCTCTGCTTTTTAATACTTTAGCATACAATTTAGGTTGGATACTTGTGTTCTTTCTTGATGCGTCTTTTATTACATTTTTAAGATTGCACTTGGTATTTTTAGGTTTCTTTTGTTTGTTTGCTGAAGTCATGTTTATAAAGTTGTCCCTGTAACCTCTACTTCGTCTCTCTTCATTCCTTTATTCTATTAGTGACATTTTATTTTTTTTTTATAAAAAAAAGTAATGCAATGCGTCTTTGTGATTTCTTGAGGCTGGTGTAATGTATATTACACAAATACACATCAGAGGAAATTCCCACACTACCAGTAATATAGAAAAATAATAAATATTAGGAGTGTGTGGTGTGTGTGTAGTGAAGGGAAGAGGGAGGGTTAAGGCAGAAGACAGAAGATGTCCATGTGCATAAATCAGTCATCCTTTTTTATACAACTCTAGTGGTTTTGCAAGCCAGGGTACACAGGTTGATGTTTAAAATGTAGACAGAGAGACTGATTGATTGATTGATTGATTTATTGTTGCTTTAGGTCCAGCGGACTCTTCCGAGCCAAATCAGGACCGGACAACCCCCGATCCGCATAAAAGATCTGCTGAAACAACCCCAGTGGGAAAAGTGAATGCCCTCCACCGGCCAGTCACTTTACAATAAAGACATCCCACGCGGGGGACGGCTGAGGGTTGACCTCAACTACGCGAACCCCCGGTTACAAAAACAAAATAGAATACAAACATCATTATAAATCATCAACAAAACACATACATATAAAATGCCTATAGTGCTAAATAGTACAATCATAGGAAGCCCTAGTGACCACCCGGCAGAAAGCGTCCAACACTCCCAAGCTGATCCAACAGACCCCATACACAAACAAGGAGTCTTGTCCAGGAAGAGTTTTCAAGAAAAAAGGTAGGTCATTGATCTAGCGAAGAAGAAGATAGTATAGCAGAGTGAAGGACAGAGCAGGAATAGGAAAGAGTAAATGAGGAAGACAGCGACAGTGGGAATTTAAAGCACTAAATTTCCATAAAGTGGGGATACTATTTGTACTGAAAACCCCCGGCACTCCAACGGGGGTACTGTTGCCGCAGTGAATCTGTCTTGCCTATAAAGGAAAGACAGGTTTTCAACTGTGGCTTTCACTGTTCCCTTTATAGGTTTGAACAATCTACAGTGGCAAGATTGCTCATGACCCCAAGGGGTGCACAGAGAGACAACTGTTGTCTGCGAGCAATGCATTAAACTATTTTAATTTAAAATGATAATTGCAATGTACTGCAGAACAGAGTATAGGTGCATGTTTGAGTAATGCACTAAAATATTTTATTTTAATTTAGTATTTATGTTAGGCAACATATTTTTAAATGTCATACCTTTATTTTAAAATATTAGGCATGATATTTATTGCAATGTACTTACACTTACAGCCGACGCTGTTGTCAAATGTCGTCTGCAGAGTTATAAGTGACGTCACGTTTGGTGCTTGAATGGGATTCTTTCAAGATTGTTTGCAAATGAATTTTTGTGCGCATATAAGTATGGATGAAAAAGAAAGTGAACAGGTAACCTTCAGTTGTAAGATTGGTGACATGAGTGCAAAAATGTTTTGAATGGAAATAAAACAAAATTTGCGGTATTACGAAACGGCATGTTCTTGACACGGGTTGAATCGGAAGCACGCAGAATGAGGCTATTGCAGTTTGTGGACATTTTGTTTATTTATTTATCTCAGAAACGGTTAAACGTTCGGTAAGGAAATGTCGGCTATAACGATTTCGCAGGTTTTGAGCGCACAGCAGGCCGATCCGCAGCGCCCAGCACCTGCCTAGATCAGACTCCATACCGGACAAACTTTACAGTAGAGGCGAAGAAGGACTTCCGGCTAAGCAATTTATATATATAGACTACCAGTAATATAGATAAATAATAAATATTAGGAGTGTGTGGTGTGTGTGCAGTGAAGGGAAGAGGGAGGGTTAAGGCAGAAGACAGAAGATGTCCAGGTTGATAAATCAGTCAACGTTATTTATACAACACTACCAGTAATATAGATAAATAATAAATATTAGGAGTGTGTGGTGTGTGTAGTGAAGGGGGGTAGTCAAGGGTTAAGGTTAAGGCAGAAGACAGAAGATGTTCAGGTTCATTACATTACATTACATGCTTATTGATTTAGGTCCAGCGGACTCTTCCGAGCCAAATCAGGACCAGACAACCCCTGATCCGCATAAAAGATCTGCTGAAACAACCCTAGTGGTGAAACTGAAAGCTCTCCACCAGCCAGTCACTTTACAATAAAGACATCCCACGCAGGGGACGCTGAGGCTGTACTCTAATTTATCGAACCCCCGTTTACAAAAACAAAATAGAATACAAACATCATTATAAATTATCAACAAAACCCATACATATAAAATACCTACATTGCTAAATAATAACATAGGAAGCCCTAGTGACCATCTGGCAGAAAACGTCCAATATTCCCAAGCTGACCCAACAGACCTCATACACAAATAAGGAGTCGTGTCTCGGAAGAGTTTTCAAGAAAAAAAAGTAGGTGACTGGTTAAGCGAAGAAGAAGATAGTATAGCAGATTGATAGAACAGAGCAGGAATGAGAAAGAGCACATGAGAAAGACAACGACAGTGGGAATTTAAAGCACTTAATTTCCAGAAAATGAGGATTCTATTTATACTGAAACACCCGGCACCCCAATGGGGGTCATGTATGCACTGTGTGTGACACAACAAATGTATGCACTGTGACACAGCACATTTTCCCCTATTTTGGTGGAATAAAAAAAATTTTGACTTGATTTAAAAACAACACAATGTTCAGTTTTATATTTTTATAAACATGTTAATACTTTCAAACATGCAATTACAAAGCCTGTACATAACAACATAGTGTTGTATTACACAGCCTGTACACAACATCAAAGTGCTGTATTACATAGTCTGTACACAACAACAAAGTGATGTATTACACAGCCTGTACATAACAACAAAGTGCTGTATTATACAACCTGTAC
Source organism: Oncomelania hupensis (assembly GCA_036898135.1). NCBI lineage: Eukaryota > Metazoa > Mollusca > Gastropoda > Littorinimorpha > Pomatiopsidae > Oncomelania > Oncomelania hupensis. The sequence goes on along the minus strand of JBAHVR010000280.1, from coordinate 10,939 downwards.
ACAACAACAAAGTGCTGTATTATATAGCCTGTATACAACAACCAAGTGCTGTATTATACAGCCTGTACACAATAACAAAGTGCTGTATTACGCAGCCAGTACACAACAACAAAGTGCTGTATTAAACAGCCAGTAAATAAACCCAAAACTGCACTGTGAGCACGCTGTCGTGTGCTGAACTGTACATGTACTATATTTGGATCTGGATAGAGTACATTGCCAATCCGCATAAAAGATCTGCTGAAACAACCCTAGTGGGAAAATTGAATGCCCTCCACCGGCCAGTCACTTTACAATAAAGACATCCCACGCAGGGGACGGCTGAGGCTTTACCCCAACTACTCGAACCCCCGGTTACAAAAACAAAATAGAATACAAACATCATTATAAATTATCAACAAAACACATACATATAAAATGCCTACACTGCCAAATAATAACATCATAGGAAGCCCTAGTGACCACCCGGCAGAAAGCGTCCAATACTCCCAAGCTGATCCAACAGACCTCATACACAAACAAGGAGTCTTGTCCAGGAAGAGTTTTCAAGAAAAAAGGTAGGTCATTGATCTAGCGAAGAAGAAGATAGTATAGCAGAGTGATAGGACAGAGCAGGAATGGGAAAGAGCAAATGAGGAAGACAGCGACAGTGGGAATTTAAAGCACTAAATTTCCAGAAAGTGGGGATACTATTTATACTGAAACCCCCAGCACTCCAACGGGGGTACTGTTGCCGCAGTGAATCTATCATGCCTATAAAGGAAAGACAGGTTTTCAACTGGGGCTTTCACTTTTCCCTTTATAGGTTAGAACAATCTACAGTGGCAAGATTGCTCATGACCCCAAGGGGTACAATCAATGGTAAAAGCTACACATATTATATAAGGTGGCTATAAACATCCCTTGCCATACAATGGTGGTTACAAACATCCCATGCCATACAATGGTGGTTACACATATCCCATGCCATACAATGGTGGTTACACATATCCCATGCCATACAATGGTGGTTACACATATCCCATGCCATACAATGGTGGTTACACATATCCCATGCCATACACTGGTGGTTACACATATCCCATGCTATACAATGGTGGTTTTTGATTGATCGATTGTTGCTTTAGGTCCAGCGGACTCTTCCGAGACAAATCAGGACCGGACAACCCCCGATTCGCATAAAACTGATCTGCTGAAACAACCCTAGTGGGAAAACTGAATGCCCTCCACCGGCCAGTCACTTTACAATAAAGACATCCCACGCAGGGGACGGCTGAGGCTTTACCCCAACCAATCGAACCCCCAGTTACAAAAACAAAATAGAATACAAACATCATTATAAATTATCAACAAAACACATACATATAAAATGCCTATATTGCTAAATAATAACATCATAGGAAGCCCTAGTGACCACCCGGCAGAAAGCGTCCAATACTCCCAAGCTGATCCAACAGACCAAACATCCCATGCCATACAATGGTGGTTACACATATCCCATGCGCCAGACCTGCCTACCCCTCAGGTGTAGCATGTGTAGTTTGGGGTGTTCAAAATTGAGCAAATGTGTAGTTTGGCTGCTGAGTGTGTAGTTTTTCGTGTAGATTAATCGCAACACTCAAAACAGAACAAAAAATACATTACTACACCGTACAAGCTTGACAATTTAAAATCCACATAAAATAGTTTTTATAATTATTATTATATAAATGTCATACACTTTATAAATTATATTATACATTTCCATCTGACAAAATGCAAACAATATTACAAAAACCGAACAAGAGATGCATAACCAGGCGACTTCCTGTAAATGTTAGTTAGATATTCATTGCTTACAGGGTCCAGCGGACTGCACAAAGCCGAATCAGGACCACAAAATCAAGACCACAACTTCGCTGAAAAAGGACTCGCCCATGATCCGCATAAAATATCTGCTGAAACAACCTTAATAGTGGTAATTGAAGGCACGCCACCATCCAGTCACTTTACAATAAAGACATTTTACGCAGGGGACGCTGATGTTATACTCTATCAAACACCCGATTACAAAAACAAAATAGAACATAAACATCATTATAAAATATCAACAAAACACATAGCTTACATATAAAATGCCTACATTGCAAAATAATAACATCATCAAAAATCCACACAAAATACAAACTAAAAAAAGGTTATTTTCTTAAAACAAAATCCAAAAAAGGTGAGCAGGTGTCTGCAGTACATTGCGTAAGTTGTATGGTACCTACAAAAAATCCTCAAAAAGCATTGTGGGTAACTGATCATATTAAACTCAAACAACAAATTTGCAAGACACACTGATTTAAATACCTTCGAATTGTTGAATAATCAGGCATATGAGATGACAGACATGGCAAGAAATGTTACGCTGTAGTTAATAGACACTGTGGAGATGGGTTCATTTTTTCACTGCCTTCAAGCTTTTTGAGTAGGCGCTTTTCAGAGTGGCAAAAGTAAGCTTTGCTTGATCAATTCCCTCAGGCTCCTTCACAAAAAATTCAAATTTCTTCTACTTCGTCCAGCTTTTCTCAAACTCCTTATGAGATACACTTTTGACGTGGCGACCACAGTGGAAAGCCCACTGTGTTTCACAGAAAAATCTGAGATGCACAAGGTGCAGTGGGCAAAATGTTTTCCCTTCTTTGAAGAAATCAGGCAAGGATATTCTTCATGGTACTTCTGAAGAAACATTTGGCTTGCGGCTTTATTGAATTTCTTCTTCTTAGTGGGTGGCGTTTTATATGAGTCACTCGAATCTCTTGTGTGATCGTCTCAATCGCTCACCTCTCTGCCGCCATTGTTTTCACATTGAAATAACTTGTTCAATGAACCGTTGAAGAAGACGCCCGTGGTAGTTGTACTACCAGTTTAATGAGCTACCCTTCCGGGCGCTCCGCTGGTTATTGAAAAGTATGGACCGGAACTCGCTCGCGCTCTCTCGATTTCGAAAAATAATGGATTTTAAAAATGTGTAGCGAAATAAAACATTTTGCGTATTTTGAGGTGAGCATGCGTAGTTTCAGGGCCGAATTCGTAGTTTACTACGCTCAATGTGTAGTGTAGGCAGGTCTGCATGCCATACAATGATTACAAACATCCCATGTTATCAGACCTGATAGTGATCTAAGAGAGGTTTCCGCGGAACGTGCGACTATGTCACGCCTTATGACAGACATTTTGAAGTCCAATGAGTCTGATGATGTCCACAAATGCCGCAAAACTGGAAGCGAGTAAAGCAACTTTCGTCTACCGATACAAAACAAAACAAAAAAAAAAAAAAAATTAAAGTGTCCGCAGATTGTTTAGCATTTCCTATCTTTTTTTTTTCTTGTTTTTTTGTTGTCGTTTTCGGTTTTTGCGGATTTCCGCGATTTCGCGGAGAACTATCAGGTCTGGTTATACAATGGTGGTTACAAACATCCCATGCCATACAATGGTGGTTACAAACATCCCATGCCATATAATGGTGGTTACAAACATCCCATGCCATATAATGGTGGTTACAAACATCCCATATAATGGTGGTTACAAACATCCCATGCCATATAATGGTGGTTACAAACATCCCATGCCATACAATGGTGGAATTCCAGCGGCCACAAATATCGCATGTATTATAATTTTCTACCCCGCGTTTCTCAATCTATGCTTCTTTTAGTACTCAACTTGAGTCAACGCTTATCCCATGCATAATTTGTCTTCATATTATGTGACAAATTGAAAGATTGATTTATTGTTGCTTTAGGTCCAGCGGACTCTTCCGAGACAAATCAGGACCGGACAACCCCCGATCCGCATAAAAGATCTGCTGAAACAACCCTAGTGGGAAAACTGAATGCCCTCCACCGGCCAGTCACTTTACAATAAAGACATCCCACGCAGGGGACAACTGAGGCTTGTGATGTTTATTCCTTGTTGATTGTAGTTGTACACCACAATGTAATTTCTTGTGAAAGATAATAAAGTTGTCTTATCTTATCTTATTATCTTACCCCAACTAATCGAACCCCCGGTTACAAAAACAAAATAGAATACAAACATCATTATAAATTATCAACAAAACACATACATATAAAATGCCTATATTGCTAAATAATAACATCATAGGAAGCCCTAGTGACCACCCGGCAGAAAGCGTCCAATACTCCCAAGCTGATCCAACAGACCTCATACACAAACAAGGAGTCTTGTCCAGGAAGAGTTTTCAAGAAAAAAGGTAGGTCATTGATCTAGAGAAGAAGAAGATAGTATAGCAGAGTGATAGGACAGAGCAGGAATGGGAAAGAGCAAATGAGGAAGACAGCGACAGTGGGAATTTAAAGTACTAAATTTCCAGAAAGTGGGGATACTATTTATACTGAAACCCTCGGCACTCCAACGGGGGTACTGTTGCCGCAGTGGATCGGTCATGCCTATAAAGGAAAGACAGGTCTTCAACTGGGGCTTTCACTTTTCCCTTTATAGGTTAGAACAATCTACAGTGGCAAGATTGCTCATGACCACAATGGGTATATGTGACAAATGGGGATACCTCAAACTCCTAGCATAAATGTTGTCTCCTTTACATTCAATGGTTAAATGTTTCACATTACATTCACCGACAGCATTCAATATATTACATACATTGCACACCCAGAATATGCTTGAAATAGTATGTTCAAATTTTGATTTGAACAACGTTCACAATATTATTCAAGCCAATATTCAGAATTGCTGTCAAAAGTTCGTCATATATAGGGTACAGCGAACTGCAAAGAGCCGAATCAACTTGGCTGAAAGAGGCTGTCAATAGTTTTAGGCATTTAGACTTATTTTATCGTGAGAAAATGTTTCAAATAAACTGGAAAGCTTGGTTTTATCAGATGACTTGTTGTGTTGTTTATATCTTCTTTTCTGCTTCCAGCCTCTGTTACTGTAAGCTTCTTCAAGTACTCAATTTAAATGAAAGAATTATTGCACAGCCACTAATTGTCCTTTATGTATGTACCAACATGTAATATCCTCAAATTGTCGGCATGACTAAAAGCATTAGATATTACACATATGTCACATACATTTTCACTTCACTATATATCAACATGTGTTGCTTTAATTGATTGATTGATTGATTGATTGTTGCTTTAGGTCCAGCGGACTCTTCCGAGCCAATGTGTTGCTTCAAATCGTCAGTCAAACAGAAAGGCTTAATACAAATTTCACACACATGATTTTTCTCTTCTAAACAAGTAAGTTAGTTAGTTATTCATTGCTTCCAGGATCCAAGGACTGCAAAGAGCCGAATCAGGACCACAACTTTGCTGAAAGAAGACTCAACCCTGATCCGCATAAAAGATCTGCCGAAACAACCCTAGTGGTAACACTGAAGGCACTCTACCAGCCGGTCACTTTATAATAAAGACATCCCACGCAGGGGACACTGAGGCTATACTTTAATTTATCGAACCCCCATTTACAAATAAACAAAATAGAATACAAACATCATGATAAAATATCAACAAAACATACATATAAAATGCCTACACTTTTCCAAATAATAATATCATAGGAAGCCCCAGTGACCATTTGGCAGAAAGCATCCAATATTTCCAAGCTGATCCAGAAGACCTCACTCACACACAAATGAGGAGTTTTGTCCTGGAAGAGTTTTCAAGAAAAAAGATAGGTGACTGGTCTAGCGAAGAAGAAGATGGTACAGTAGATTGATAGAACAGATTAGGAATGAGAAAGAACAAAGAAGAAAGACGTGGGAAGTTAAAGCACTAAATTTCCAGAAAGTGGGGATACTATTTATACTGAAACCCCCCATGGGGTAACCATGTGTAGGATAATACACATCACAGGCCTATGCATTCAGTCACTATAGCAATCACCACAACTCCATAACAACTAACGTTCACACATGCGCAGTTGGTTGAATAAACGCCATCTTAAATATCAACCTGTCTTGTTGGACTCTGTTGGTTTTATTTACGTGAAACCTACGCATCTTATATGGTGGCAGCGGTGCGATGGACCCTATTCTCTCCTTTCCTCCACCAGCACCCTTCAATGCATTGAAGGATGACTGGAGTCGCTGGGTACAGAGGTTTGACCGCTTTAGAACTGTCACTGGCCTCCACTCTAAGCCACAGAGAGACCAAGTGACAACTCTTCTCTATGTTATCGGAGACAGTTCAACTGATCTAGTTAACATCCTGAAAATCAACGAGGACAGGGACTCCTACAAGCAGGTACACACTAAAATATCGAACTATTTTTCTGAAAGAACGAGCACAATTGTTGAACGAGCCATATTCAACAAGCGCGCACAAAAAGAAGACGAAAACATCGACGCGTTCATCCACGATCTCCATCTGATCGCCGACAGATGTGCTTTTGGCAATCTTCGGGACGAACTCATTCGCGACAGAATCGTCGTCGGCGTTCGCAACGACGCGTTATCTGACCGTCTGCAAACGAAAGATAATCTCACTCTAGCAGACGCCATCAGAATCAGCCGTCAATACGAAGCTCGTGAATCTTCGAAAACCGTCATCAGAGGCGATGACGTCACTCCTGTTGATTACGTCAAATCGAAGCCAAAACATTTGACGTCTCGCGGGTTTACTAGGCAGACTCCTTCCTCATCGGCACCATCTTCGTCCCCACAGTGTGGGTTTTGTGGCGGTGTTGCTCATCCTCGGAGCGAATGCCCAGCAAGAAATGCAGTCTGCCATGAATGTAACATCAAGGGCCACTTCAGAGCGGTGTGTAGAAAACGGAAAAGGGGCATCTCACGAAATAAGAATGTCCATCAGCTTGCAGATGATGACTCTGAGTCTGAAACCGACGTGGATATTGGCATCATTCTTGAAGTGGATAACGATGATCTCTGGACTGCAGAGATTGCAGTGAATGGCCACATCACTGCTTTCAAGATCGATACCGGAGCCGCTGTTTCTGTAGTCAGCGATCGTGAAGGTTGGCTCAAGAACGTAAAACTCAGTCCGAAAGGACGACGACTACGCGGTGCTGGAGGTATTAAACTCGAACATAAAGGAACTTTCCAGGCTACTCTACAGTATCACGGTCGATCAATAACAGAGGACGTGTATGTTCTAAAAAATCAGCCATGCTCCCTTTTGAGTAAAAATGCCTCGGAAAAACTCGGAATCGTTGCCCGCATCGACAATGTCAACTCACACAACTCCTTCAAGACTGAGTTTCCTCAGCTTTTCACAGGCCTCGGGCGCTTACAACAAGAGTATCACATCACTCTGGCAGCAGAAGCTGAGCCAGTGTGTGAGTACACAGCCAGAAAGATTCCGCATCCACTCCTGCCAAAATTGAAAGAATTTATTGATAAGATGTTAGATCAAGGAGTGATTTCTCCCGTCACAGTCCCTACAGATTGGTGTTCTGGCATTGTTGTGGTACCCAAGCAGGACGGAGATGTAAGAATGTGTGTAGATCTCACACGTCTTAACACAGCTGTCAGGAGGGAGATTCATCCAATGGCATCAGTTGATGAAAGTCTAGCGAAACTCAGCGGCAGCAAGGTGTTTACAAAGCTAGACGCCAACAGCGGTTTTTATCAGATACCTCTCGACGAAGAATCGAAACTGTTCACCACCTTCATCACTCCTTTCGGTCGATACTGTTTCAATCGCCTCCCCATGGGTATCAGTAGCGCACCGGAAGTATTTCAGAGAACCATGTCATCGTTACTGGAAGGCATAGACGGTGTCGTCTGTCACATGGACGACATCCTCATTCACGCCGCTACTACACAAGAACATGATCGACGTGTTAGAGCTGTCATGACTCGCCTTCAGGAAGCAGGAATCACATTATCAAACGAGAAATGCGAGTTTTCCAAGAGCTCTGTCAAGTTCTTGGGACACATCATTGATGCCTCGGGCATTAGAGCAGATCCAAACAAAGTGGCTGCCATTACTCAGTTCCCTGCTCCGACCAATATGACTGAGTTGCAGAGATTCATGGGCATGGTCAATCAGCTCGCAAAATTTATGCCTGATCTTGCCGAACTCAATGAGCCCTTACGACAACTTCCAAGGAAAGACAGCAACTGGATGTGGGGCGCTCCTCAACAAAAAGCTTTCCAAAAGATCAAAGACTCATTGACATCCACACCAGTACTAGCCCACTACAGCCCTCGCCGACGTACTGTGATATCAACAGATGCGTCCTCAGTGGGCATCGGAGCAGTCATGTTCCAATATCAAGATGACGGAAGTCGTCACCCTGTGTGCTACATCTCACGCAGTCTCACAGACACAGAGAAAAACTATGCAGTTATCGAAAAGGAAGCCCTTGCTGTTGTGTGGGCATGTGAGAGACTCTCCGAATATGTCATTGGACTTGATTTTCAGGTGGAGACTGACCACAAGCCGTTAGTTCCTCTACTCAGCTCCACAGACTTATCAAAAATGCCCCCTCGAATCCTCAGGTTTCGCCTGAGGATGATGCGCTTTTCCCCCAGTGTTCTCCACGTTCCTGGAAAGAATAAGATCACAGCCGATGCGTTCTCACGCGCTCCTGCACCTTACGACGTCAGCACAGACGATCTGGTCCAAGAAATCGAATCATCTGTAAAGGTCACAATGAGCACGCTTTCAACAACTTCGCAACAACTGGCTGAAATCCGAACCAAGCAGAAACAAGATGCCGAGACCGCACAAATCCGAAATTTCTGCACTCGAGGCTGGCCCTCTGACACGCCTAGTTCTGTCGTTCTCAAGCAGTATTGGGTCAATAGGCAACACTTCACTATTGTGGATGACCTCCTACTCTATGACGATCGTCTTGTCATCCCTCAGTCTATGCGTGACGACATCCTCAACCAACTGCATGTTGGTCATTTGGGAGTCACTAAGTGTGTCGCCAGCGCACAGAATTCCGTCTGGTGGCCCAATATCACGGCATGTATCACGAACAAAGTGTCCACGTGTGCAGTTTGTGCAAAAAGCAGACCGGAACGGAAAGAACCCCTCGTTCCATCCCCTTTTCCGGAACGTCCATGGTCACGTATTGGAGTTGACATCATGGAATTGAAAGGAAAAACCTACCTTGTAGCTGTCGACTACTACTCGAGGTGGGCTGAACTCAGACGTTTGGACAATCTATCCTGCGCACACGTCATCGACAAACTCAAGACCATTTTTGCATGCCACGGCATTCCCGATATTGTCGTGTCTGACAATGGCACCCAGTTCAGCGGCCGCCTCTTTAAAGCTTTCTCTACGTCCTACAAGTTCAACCACGTCACGTGCTCACCGAAGCACCCTCAGGGAAATGGAGAAGTTGAACGCGCTATACAAACTCTGAAGAATATCCTGAAGAAAAGTGAAGATCCTATCCTTGGTGTCCTAGCATATCGTACAGCGCCTCTGCAAAACGGTCTGTCACCGAGTCAACTCCTCATGGGAAGACAACTTCGTACATGTCTCCCCGTCCTGCAACAAAGACTCATGCCTCAGACCCCCATTCTCCGTGATTTACAGCAGAAGGAAGAGAGGAACAAAAGTGCTCAGAAGATGACCTATGACCGCAGACACAAAGCTCGGTCATTGCCTCCTCTAGAAAACGGCGTTTTGGTATGGATTAGAGACCTTGACCGACCGCGGACCGTGACTAGACAGGTTCATCCACGATCCTACATCGTCCGTACCCGCCACGGCGACGTCCGACGTAACCGCGCAACACTCGTGCTCTTACCGAGCACTGTATCTCCTGGAGCATTCACCTTCTGCGATGGTCCATCGACCCACACTGCCATGAGTCCACAGCCTGGGCCGTCTTCTGTTCCCACTCCGCACGGCGCTTATAGGCTGACGACAGGCAGAAGGCAGTGATCGTTGTGACCTGTACCTTGTCTACTCCAGAATGATTAACTGACAACAACTGTGACAATAGACATTACAAATACGTGTAGCCCTATGTAGTTTTTGTGAACAATATCCTGACTAGTTTGCTAAATGCCTAATTCACTATTACCCATGATTAGACAGACTGAATGACTATCACTGTGGAATTCCTGTTTGACTGGCTATCATTTGCCAGACTCTTAGTTTATAGTTTTATTTACAGCACACCCTGACAGCACATCCAAACAAGCAAGGGAAAACTTGGGAGGGAGATGTAGGATTATACACATCACAGGCCTATGCATTCAGTCACTATAGCAATCACCACAACTCCATAACAACTAACGTTCACACATGCGCAGTTGGTTGAATAAACGCCATCTTAAATATCAACCTGTCTTGTTGGACTCTGTTGGTTTTATTTACGTGAAACCTACGCATCTTACCATGTAAGTGTATGTCTCTTCAACTGGCAAGCTGAAAGAAAAGAATTTGTTACAAACGTCAAACACATGAATTCTTGTGTCCAGAATGTGTCAACTTGTGCTTCTTGAAATCGTTAACTGAAGTGAAAGCTTTATTACAAACATTACACACATGATTCTTCTCTCATGTATGTATAAGCTTATGTACCTTCAAATAGCCAGCCCCAGTGAAAGCTTCATTATAAACATTACACACGATTTTTCTCTCCTGTATGTATAAGCTTATGTACCTTCAAATAGTAAGCCTGAGTGAAAGCTTTATTACAAACAGTATACATGATTCTTCTCTCCTGTATGTATAAGCTTATGTATCTTCAAACTGCTAGCCGGAGTGAAAGCTTTATTACAAACATTACACACATGATTCTTCTCTCATATATGTATAAGCTTATGTACCTTCAAATAGCCAGCCCCAGTGAAAGCTTCATTATAAACATTACACACGATTTTTCTCTCCTGTATGTATAAGCTTATGTACCTTCAAATAGTAAGCCTGAGTGAAAGCTTTATTACAAACAGTATACATGATTCTTCTCTCCTGTATGCATAAGCTTATGTATCTTC